>JBAMHV010000017.1:6098115-6108841 GCA_037177535.1 Pseudomugil gertrudae | reverse complement strand
GTGTCTTAATCGTCCGAAGTGACATCTATTTCCTCTGGGCTCGCCTGTTTAGTCGCCAGCCTCCACCGGTTTATGTGATGCGATCCTTTCTTCTTCTGCTGAGACTCCGAGCCCTCCTCCTCCAACTTCTGCCGCTTAAACTTCGTCCTCCGGTTCTGGAACCACACTTTTACCTGAGTAAGGAGAGAAAGAGAGAAGGGAGGGAAAAGGGAAAACAACCCGTATCAATATCATGAGATAAAGCCTGATTGGATGGTGCGTATAAAGGGCCAAGGCGAAATTCAGCCTTGCGGCTTTTACAAAGGAAATAAAGCACCGCTGCATAAAACATTATGAGTTTACATTTAAAAGACCTTTCATTTAGGCTCCTAAACGAGTCGATGAAAATAAATTCTATATATTATTAAGGATTTGCAAACGAATGAGCAGCATTTATAGAATAAGCCTACTGCTTTTTAAAAGAATATTATCACCTGACAATATAAAAATGCTCTAAATTTAGGTATCACTTCTATAAAAACTTCTACATTAATTAAAAAATGCGTCAAAACATTTCTTTGAGGAAAAACTGGTGCATTAGCCTTTATATTAATCACATATGACGTTCACAGACTCCTCTAAATGGATTTGTCAATAATCAGGCCTACAGGGAATTACCACCTAATCGATAAATGATCTGCTCCTGCTTTGTCATGCAACCTCTTTGAGCGCTTAAATGGCAACTGAGGTGCATTTAATAAGCCTTCAGTTGGCTAATTGAAGTAGGTGACGCTTCATTTCTCCCCGCAGCTCCTCCAAAGGCCCCGCCGTCCAAAAGGGGACACAAGCGGACAAAAGACAGCGGCTGATGGGCTCAAACAGCATCTTAAATATGGCAGAGGGAATCCACTGAACCCGCCTTGCTCTTTGTATCGCCTATATCCCATAAAATGGTTAACTGGTTAATTTGCCCTCCATTTTGAAAGGCGACATTCTTCCCCCCCCCTCCCTCAAAATAAAGTAATTCAAGCTCGGCTGAAATGAGGTTAGGCCTCCACAATGACGGTGGATTTAATCCAACAGAACAACCCCCCCTCCCTGTCTTCGATTGACAACATGCATTTATGGACCCAGCAGAAATGATATAATGAGCAATTACACAAAATTATGGTTTAGCAAATTGATATAGTTGTAAATATGGACTTTTTAACCTGTCTGATTATAACAGTACAACAGAAAACAAAACACACATGAGTTCCATGTAAAAAACAGATGGATGAATAAACAAATAAACATAAATAAGTATGATTGAACACATTGCACATCCAGGTTAAATGAAGCGAATCAGGACTCTTTCTTACCTGAGTTTCTGTGAGGCTAAGGCTGTGCGCGAGCTGCTTTCTTTCTGCTCCCACCACGTAATGGTTTTTCTCAAACGCGTGTTCGAGCCGCAGGAGCTGCGACGGTGAAAAAGCAGTCCGGATTCTTTTGGGCTTTCTGGCCAGTGCGTTATGCAAAAGGAAGCTCTCTGGACTCGTTTCATTACCTGTAAACCACCAGAAAACGAGTAAACTACTTCTAATAGTTTGGAAAGCAAATAAATACATTTTAATTAAAAAGACACTGAGGTAAAATGATGGCTTCACTATCTAAGAAAAAATGCTAAATATTATTCATTAAAAGTAGATAATCTATCGAAAATGTTACGTTAAATCACGTTTAATTATTTTTCGGTCTTCATCTAACAATAACCTGCCTGTTTGCATAAAAGCAAGAGAGAAACAAAGCAGAGCTGTAATCCTGTGCGTAATCAAATTAGCCTCCAAACTACATTTGTGGGGAAAAAAACAATATTCAAACTATTTTAGGAAATTTAAGAAGAATTTCGTCCAACTAGACATGACAAAAGTGCTTTTATTTTAATGAAAATATTATTAATATTAACAGAAATGTTTTCTACAAAATGAGCAACAGAGAACAATAATGAGCCAACTGAGCGCAGCACAAACAAGTTAAGTTTTTATTTAAAATGGACAACAAATGTTCTCCTACAGGGCCTACATTGTACAAAAGAGTTTTATCGAAAATATATTTTTGTCTTATAAAAGAATAAATATTTTTTATGTAAAAATGTATTGAGTGCGACGTGTTTCCTTTGTGTTTTTGTCTTTTTTCAAAAACCTTTTTTTTATTTTATGTGACATGTAGTCCAACACAAACATGTCAGGATTTTAACCCCTATAAGCAGACTAAACAAGAAGCAGTCAGCTTCAGATCCAAACTGAAATTATTTTTAGGAAATAATTATTATCTTTCTTTTGTTTTAGATTAAAAGCATTAAACACCATACAATTAAGGTGAAATGACCGTTTAAATAGACATCTCTTTTTTATCATAAGATATTTTAAATTATGTGACTCTTTTTATATTTTTATTTACATTTATAACCTACTTTCGGGGAGCAGATTTAACGCAGCCGTTCGGCGGTTATCGTGCGTAAAGCTGTGCCAAATGAAACACTTTCAACACTTACCTTGAAATCTGTGACCCAAGTACCTATATCTGTGTAATAACCAGGGGTAGAAAGTCGAGGGGTCCCTTTGCTGGCTGGTAAAAAGCGGGTGCGGACTGTGTGGGGACGAAAGCGGGTGAGCAGCCAAAGCGTGAGGCGGGGCAACCGGATGCACCGGGACAGCGGAGTTTGGGGGATGAGAGACCGCCTCGGCAAACACCAAGTCCGGGTTCGAGTAGACACCCCTGCCGCTGGAGTGAAAGCCGTTTAGAAAAGGGTTCATCTGGCCGGAGTTTGCATAGCTGAGAGCCGCCGGCCTGATGGGCTCCTCGGAGCGGGACGCCGGTACCGGATTATCCTTCGCCACTAAAGACTCTATAGTAAAACACCTCTTGGGTGTGGGTTGAAACATGGTCTGATAGTCCAGATTCCCCAGTTTAGGTTGAAGTTGTGACAGTCGCTCTTGCTTGAAAAATACTCCACACCCAAGAAAGAGGAAAGTTTCTGCGCTGGAGGTAAGTTGAGGGGAAAACGATGGCAGTGTCGAGAAAGCCAGAAATAAAAAGAGCTCGGCTACTCCCAGACTAATCCATGGATGTGATCGTTTTCCTCGCCGGCTTCGTGAAGGCAGATTTGTTAGTTCATGAGCCTAATTAGTGCTGCAGTCCCATAAACAGCTTCCTCTGAAGGCTGTAATGGCATGGTGATTGGTCGCTGCTGCTGCTGCTCGCCTTAAGGTGGAGAAGAGGAAGACGCTTAAAAAGTGCGTCAATGGGAAGCAGGGGCGCGGAGAGGCGGACTCGAACGCGCAACACGGAACGGATTCGTTCTGAGAGGAGTCCCCCTTTGCGCGCGCACACACATTTACTCTCTCACGCGCGCGCGAGCGCACATATCTCCAGGACATTTAACTCATTCTTCTGAACCAGAGAAGCTCAAGGTAGTGTGCTTATTTACATGTAAGGCCTGTGACGGACGGAAACAGATTTTAGAAATGAAATGAGTGTGTTTGGGGTTTTTTTATAAATGATTTTTTGCACATGCTCAAACTTCACAGCAGTTTTATAAAACTATATTACAAACAATGCGCGAGGATGGGGAGATAATGCGGCAGAACTTTAGCATGTTTTTTTTGTTTTGGTGTTTCTTTTTTTATTTTGGGCATTTTCAGAGAAGTCGTTCCTGATTTCTTCCTGTTTTTCCCCTTTTTTCCTGAGAAATTATGAGCATAAGATCAAAATGAAAGGGACTATTGAATTTTTATTACCGTGATGTTTATTAGAGCAGAGACGCAACAAAGATTTAGCGAAGCTTTTAGTTTCCTAATGCAGAGTCCATCTATCAACGACACCTTTAGCTGGGTCGATGTGCGTCAGACTTAAGGTGAATGCGCTCAGGTGTTTAGTCTACCTGTATGCAAGCTGTCACACTCGTGTGTGGATTAGTGATGGGGTTAGGGCAAAGCTGCGCCCATGGCCGCGCACATGGGCCTTCATAATAACTTAAATTAAATGATACACACTTCCAGTTCGCAACGAGGCAGAAGAGGAATTTATTTTTATTTTATTTTGTAAAATGCTGCAGTGTTTCATGACAGATGCAAGTGTTGCTTGATTTATTTTTATAGTGGAGCCTTTATGTTTTGTGTTTTGTTTTAGTGTTTATAAATTTTAATATAGATATAATTTTGTTTTGCCTTTTGTTTATTTATGGGACAAACTTGGCTTTATATTTAAAGCTTTGAAATAATAATAATAGTAATAATAATAATAGTAATAATAATAATAATGGGGTCGTTAACTCGTGGTTGAAGGTCTAATAAAAGCTTTTATTTGTGCGGTAAAATTCCTACAAGGATACAATATAAAGTATTTTCTTCACGCTGCAGCAGATGTGTAACACCCGATGTGACATCTTTAAGCAAATTAGGTCTTTCTCATAATTCAGATTAATTCTTATGGAGTTTTTTTTTCTCAAAACCTCTTAGAGTTTCATGTTTATTGTAATTTTATATTAACCAGTTAATTTGAGATTCATCATGTCACTTGATTATTGCCTTTCATTCAAATTGATCATGATTGAATTACTGAGGTGAGTTTTGCTTTTGTGGAAATTAAATCTGGCGAGAAAAGCTAAACTAAAAGAAAAAGATAACTTTTTTTTTGTTTTTAAATAGAAAGACACCATGCAGGATACATCTTTCTGTATATCTATAGCCTATCTGCCACTTCTCCCTCCAAACATCTGTACCTATGTTGTCTCCAACATTTTATTACCGGTGTAGTTATGAGTTCTATCGAGATGAATGTCAGTCTGTTTATTTTTTGTATATAATTATGCATATATTTGTATTTTTAATATAATCCCATTCAGTTAACTGCAGAGCATGAACCAACGCGTCTGGTCTGCTCACACGTGGTGCAGTGGTACTTTCACGGTGTTTTACTGACCTCTAGTGGTGGGAAAAGGAAACGCGGACAAAACGCAATAACGTTCAGGTTTACAGACTTAACCAAAGGCTGCTAAAACATGTTGGTTTGTACCTTTTATTTTTGACCTGGACTCAAATAACCAGGGTGTTTGTGACTTTGAAAACTTGCAGTCTTTAAGCCTATAAGGTAACGTCTCCAAATAAGATGTAGAAACCTTAACAGAATATTGATCAACTGACTTTCTAAACTGCACTCATTTTAATCAATAACCTGCAATAAATTTATATGCGATTATTAAGATAATCCTGATGTTTACACATCTTACATTTGCTGAATTTTTTTAATGCTGATGATAAATAGAACACAGCAGTGGTGAGCAAACATCTTTATTAATAAAGCTTTTATCTGTACACATGCAACCTTAAGGTATAACCCATTGGCTGCAGCAGGACAGAAGCACACGCTGGATATCAAGCAGCCATTTCAATATTCTAAGCATGCACATCAAAATGGAAATTCCACAAACTCATTAACAGGATAAGAGGCGTCTCCTACCAGAAGGGCAGAAATCAGTGAAAGAGATGTAAGGTTTTGCATTGTTGCTGTTACAGGACTTCTATGGGTCATAACAACATCTTTGTTATGTATATTTATTCAGAAGAGGCAGTTGGTCAAAGCAGGTACACTGCTTTTCAATTCAGTTACCCTTAATCATGTAAGGTAAAACCATCTTAACCGCTGTGGCTACTGGTGTTTAAGACCGCTTGTGTGAGGCCTGAGAGTATGCGAGCTCGTTGGTTAATATTGTTTTAGGTGATGAAGATCCTGTTAACTGCAGGTAAACAAAATGAAAAGGTAAATAAAATAAATCCAGAGGAAAACTACAGTCTACAAAAAGAAATGTATTCAAAAGATACTCAAATGCACACCAGCAGCTCATTTAATGTTGACGCCAATCAGATCAATGGGGAATATTTCTATTCTACTATAATAGCAATGCTTCATTTCTTCCTAATTTTGTCATTAAATGAGAAGTTAGTTTATGTTCAACGGCGAACAGTTGTCCATCCGTCGTCATCGGTCTCATTCTTAGTGCGTCGAGGGTTCTCTTTGTCAGAACGCCAGTTCTTTTCCCCGTCAGCCTCACGCTCTCGCTCCCCGTCTCTCTCTCGCTCTCTGGGACGATCCCTGTCCCGCTCCTCACGTCCACCTTCACCTGCACGACGCCAGGAGCCACCTGGGAATATTTTAAATAAATAAATAATTGCTCAAGAAGGCACTCAACATTATTTACAGCTCATAAGTGATAAGTTTGAACCCTTTTTTCAGAGAAGTGGAAGTTAAACAGACCAACAGTGACCTCTGTTGGCCCAACGCATCACTTCCACATATCTGTATTACACATGTTCACACCAAATTAGACAAGATGCTTTCATTTTGTGGCTTGTCGTCAGGGTAACAAAATAACATCTGGAATCTGATAAAAATGCTACACTGAAGACAAGTCAAGCAAATACAACTTAGTTTATGTTGTACTAACCATCATCTTGATCTCTGGGCGGGCCTCTGTGCTCGCGATCATCACGGCGGTCTCGCTCACGACGTTCAGGGCGACGATCGTCACGGTCACGACGATCATCGCGGTCACGACGATCGTCACGGTCACGGCGATCATCGCGGTCAGCGTCCTCTCTGCGGGAATCCCTCCAGCTGCTTCCTTCCTCTGTGCCTCCTCTTCTCCAGTTGTTCTCCTCTCTATGAAAAAGTAGTCACCCCATGTAAAGTACGCAGTGGTAAGTAGGAGGGAAAATTTGGTTTCTCTACTTGCATCACAATGTCATCGATTTGAAACAGTAGTAAAAATATTAAAAATAGATTTTTAATCTGATACCACAATATTAACGGTTGAGGAAAGCAAAAGGCTGAACTTTCTTGCGTGCACATCACACATGTTGACTGAGCATGAATCTCACTAGTAAGGGAAACCAATGTCCTAACACCGCTGTGATGTGAAACAAAGTATTTTAAAAGAAAGGAAATATAAAAGAGTCAGGTTTATACATTATAGTATCGTTACAACCCTACTCTGATGCAGATTAAAGAAGCAGACATTCACTGACAAACATCTTTGGGTTTGATGTAAAAGAACCAAATACAGAAAGCACAACCCAAATGTGCAGACTTTGATGTTGCTTTTCCTTAATTAGGTTATTTATTATGAAATGACTGGAATTGATGTGTCTGAAATGTGCCCTGAGATGACACTGTTGAGAAGTGGTGCTATATTAAAAAGCTGAACTGAATACAAGTGGGACGTCAGGCTGACAGAGAATGACAACACAGTAAAATACACACAAATATGATCTACACAACCAAAACAGGATGCAGCTTCATGTTTGGCTCTGATGTGGTGGAAACCAAAGTTGTCCTGGATTAAACATGAGCTGCTTTTCTAGTTTGCTGTTTGTCATAAGGATATGAGAAACCATAGTAGTCACAGTCACAGTAGTCACACAGGTAACAAAAGACAAAGTATGCATCAATAACGGTTTTATAAATCACATGGCAACCATCTGAATCATAACTGAGCTGTAATGTGTCTAAAGATTCACACCCTGATGTATTTTTCACGTTTCACAGATTAAATCCTTCAGGTGCAGATCCAGACTCACCTTTGTGGACGGCGGTCTCTGAAACGTTCACCTTGTCTTTCATCTTCTTCACCGTCATCATCCTCATCATGGGTTCCACCTCGTGGAGGTCCCCAGCTCTCTTCTCGGGCCTTCTCCCGCTCACGCCAGCCTCCTACAACAGATGCATTTACTTCTTTTTTTTTTTTAAACCTGGTTTTTAAATTGAAAAATTGAAGAAAGACATTTTGAAACAAAGTCTGGAGAGATGAAGACTTACCAGGTCTGCCAAGTGGTTTCCAGGGTTTGGCGTCCTCACCACGGCGTGGGCCATCGTCCATGCCTCTCCTGCCACCTCTGTCGTCATCCCCTCCTCTTCTCGGGCCCCAGTCATCATCAGCCCCCCGCCTGGAACTCCTTGAGTCATCCATGCCTCTACGAGGACCTCTATCATCATCAAAGCCACGTCTTGGCCCGCGATCATCATCAAAGCCTCGTCTTGGGCCACGGTCTTCATCTCCACCCCTCCTTGATCCGCGATCATCATCGAACCCTCTGCGTGGCCCACGGTCATCTTCCATCCCTCTACGTGCAGGACGGTCCTCCTCACCGCTGCGACGCGGAGCTCGATCATCCTCAAAGGCCCTGCGAGGTCCTCTGTCATCTCCCCCCCTGCGAGGACCTTCTCCTCGTCTGAAGGGACCCTCTCTGTCTTCCTTGTCATCCTCCCGGCCTTCCTGCCTCCACTCCCTTCAGAGAAACAGCGGGTGTTTCAGTAATGAATCACATTTTAATATATTAAAGAACAAAAGGAACTACATTTGAAGTTACACACCTGTCGGGTACAGAGCGACGCCAGTCTGATTCACCTCCTTCATTGCTCCTCCTCCATACTCCCTCCTCTTTCTCACTCTTCACACCCCAATCCTGCAAAACAGATTAGACACATTTTCATTCATTTGCAAAGCACATCTTAAGTTGAACATCTGCAGTAAAATATAAAGTCAGATGGAAGGAATTAAGTTGTGTATGGTCACCAGAAGGTGGCGCTAAAGCCAACACTAAAAGTCATTGTAATTCAGTACAAATGTGGTTGCTACATCCACAAGAGGAAATGGAGAGGGATTTCCTTCAGGAATGTCATGTGGCAAGTAGCTGGTCAGCCACATAAGTTTGCTGGTTTACTCCGGAATAAAAACAGCTAGTGAGTCGCTTCATCTGAATCTTTGCCAAGTTAAAATCAGTTAGCATGTTTTTCTTCTATCCCATTAGTGCAAAATGTTTTCTTCTAACCTTTCCTTCAACTCTTTCTTGAATCAGATCTTCTGAATGCTGATCAATAATTGCATCAACAAAAATGTAACTGTGTCAATAAGCAGGCATTACATCAATAAATAACTATTTTCCCCTATCTGATCTGAATGGTCAGGATGACCAAACCCAGCTTGTTGGTACCGTAGCTCTCTCCTCGGGTGCGCCCCTTCTTTCCTCCTCACGGCGGCGCTCTCGCTCCTCGATCTCCTGCTGACGAGCACGCTGTTTGCGCTCCTGCTCCTCCAGTTTGCGCAGACGCTCTTGATACTCCCTCTCCTCCTCCTCTCGCTGCTCTTGCTCCAGGCGTTCACGCTCTTCACGTTCTGGAACAAAAGTAGAAACAATTTTATAAATCAGTGAAGATTAAACTGCAGTGGCTCCATCTCCTACTAACTGTATACATACTTAGTTACTCACCATATTACACATTTACAAAACACTCAAACACTCTGGAATACATCTACCAAAACTAATCATTTCTTTCTACTTAACGCATGAATCTTGTTTTACTGGTCACATCATCTGATGAACATTTAAACAAATAAAAACCTTTCTTGAGTTGCTCCTCATGGATGCGCTGCGCCTCTTCCTCTTTCTGGCGGTAGAAAGCATTACGCCTGTCCTCTTTGCGCTGCCTCTTCCTGTCTTCGAGACGTTTCTTCCTTTCCTCCACCAGGCGTTCCTGGAAGGTTTTTAATTTTTCCTTTCAAGGGAGAAAAACAACATTTTAAACTACAGCATCAGTCGTATCACGGTGTCTCTGGTGGTCTGTACGAGCTTACCTCATAGATGAAGCTGCGTGCGGCTGTTATTTTGGACAGGAAGCTTTCTTTATCCTCAATCATTCTGGACATGCGCGTCTTATGCTCCAGAGCCTTCTCTCTTTCAACTTTCATGTTATTGATCTAATGCCAGAAAGAAGCCAGTTCTTACATTCTGGACATGTATTCGGTTTCCAGACAACATATATAAAATAACATTTTCTCTACATACCCGCTCCTCCTCCTGGAGCTCCCACAGCTCCATGTCTTTGACACGCTGCTCCTCATAAGCTTTCTTGATGAGAGGAATCTCTTCAAGGCGTTTCGCCCTCTCAAAATAGTCAATCTGGAAATAAGTGGGAATAATTAGTAAGAAGCTATTTAAATGTAACTTTAGTAATAATTTAACAAACCAGCCACTCGGTTACCTTTTTCTCCTGATTCTTCAGACGTTCCTGAAGCTCCTTCTTCTCCTTCTCCAGCTGTTCCACCTGTTTAGCCATGATGAAATCAGGATCCAGTTCTTCCAGGTTCTGAAGAAAGAAAAAAAACATTAAACTTAAAAAAAAAACCAACAGAAAGAGATCAAAAGTTATTCAACACAGAGTTACACCCAGAGCCATCTCCATCACTTTACCTCAATGTCAATATCCTTGAAGGCTTTGGCACCAAGCTCGGTCTTTTTTATTTGCTCCAGCCGTTCGCGGACCGTCTTCTTCTTAATCTGTTCATGCTCCTGCATGATCCGCTCCTTCTCTCTCTCTTTCGCCTCTTGTCGAAGACGCTCTTCCTCAGCCTTGCGAACTTTCTGCATCTCAGCTTCTCGCTGTTCAAGCTCCTCCTTCTCTCGCTGAATATTCAGGCTCTCCAGACGCTCCTTGCGCTCTTCAATAGTCTGCCTACGAGCCAGGATGCGCTGGTGATCCTTGCGGGCATTTTTCAGGTAAGCAGCGATGGCCTGCTGACTTTGCTCCTCACGCTCTTGCTAAAAAAAGGGAGAAGAACATGGTATTTGAGTTGAAGCATCCATCCATCCATCCATTTTCTTCCGCTTATCCGAGGTCGGGTCGCGGGGGCAGCAGCCTAAGGAGGGAAGCC
>JBAMHV010000017.1:6071158-6097376 GCA_037177535.1 Pseudomugil gertrudae | reverse complement strand
CTCACGCTCCATTCCCCCCTCACTCGTGAACAAGACCCCGAGATACTTAAACTCCTCCACTTGGGGCAGGATCCCATTGAAGTTGAAGCAATGTCTTGTAAATGAAAAGAAAATGAGTATTTGATACGACAAAGATTTGTGTATGTCTGTTATTTTGTTGGAAGTATGTTAAAAAGAAGACACCTGTTTTTCCGTAAACAAAAATGTGAATCTAAAACACCTAATTATGTTTGGGATGCATTCACATCAGGATATCTGCTCTCGGACAGATATCGGACTCTGTTCGGTTGAGGGGGTTGCAACATTATCACAGAGCAAAGCCGGCTTCAGGCTGGATGAGTCAGAAATGTGAAAAAAAATGTTTCACTCTCCTCCAGAGAAAGAAATTATGGAGCTGCATCAGATCCTTGTAGTCTACGTTGATCAGATGCCTATACAACAGCGAGCCATTTCTCTCGCCCAGAGCCACCGATCACCCCACACGCATGTATGTTTTAGTTGTGTTTAATACTATTCACTAAACCCACAATGCACTTTGCTTTGTAATCCACTTTAAACAGAATGAGATCTGTGTTTGTAGGTGAATGGAGTCCACTTCTATGATCCTAATCAGAATTTGTGCATTCACAAATGAAGCAGACTTTCCTCACAAAATAAGCTGATGTGAATGTGCCCTAAAACATTAGTTACAACTGGACCTAGTTTGAACTACTGCATTCAGGCCACAACATAAACAAACAAACCATAAACAAACAAAACAACAGTATATCAAATTTGCTTGCAATCAACAAACAAGTGAAAATGGTTAAAAAGTATCCAAGTGGCAGCTGAAGACTGACTACATTTGCATTTTAAACCTGATCCAAGCAGAGTTTGTTTTTAGGGCACATTTCATAAACAAAATGCTTTATATAAACTGCATTAAAGCAGGAAGCAGTAAAACAAGCTTTATATACCATCAGCTGTGACTACCATCTAAATGCTGGCATATAATCACTTTAACATATAACTGTATAACATAAATATAACTGTAACATAACTCAAAAGGGCTCGCATACGAGTATTCAGTAAGAAGGGGACCGCACCAGAATAGAGGCAGGCTTGATGATTTGGATGGCTTTAGCCATGGAAGCAGACATGGCGGTTAGCTGGTTCCTTATCTGCGCAGATGGCATGTTCTGCAGGAAAGGCCCAACAGGAGCATCCTCTTTGGTCGAGTAGTTCAGGTCTGAACCAAAACTCAAAGTTCGAGATGTGTGGTCTATGCGAACCTACAAGACAAAACGATATGTTAGATAAGTTCTGCCAGTGAGTAGCCTCATCACCAGACTAATACTTCAACTGGATTGTCAATATCATAAAACAAGACAATTACTCCTGATTTTACTCTTACTTGCAGATCACAGTGCCGTGCAGCATCCACAATAGAGCGCTCCAGCTGGAAGGCGTCCACAAAAGGAACCAAAGAGGCCAGGCGGCTGAATTCAATGCTCTGATAGATCTGTGCAACCTACCAGAGAGAACCCAGAAGAACAACAAAGATTAAAAATACCCAACACAAAGGTTATAATGATTTAGAAAACATTAACAGGAAGTTACCTGCTGCAGGAGCCTGAGGATGGTATTACTCTGCAGGTGTGGGACATACTGCTGCAAATCTGCCTCCTTCTCAGCCTGATCTCTCACCCAGTTCAACACCTACATTTTAGTCACAGGACATGCCTTTAGCAAGAAATCTCACTTAATACAAAGCATTTAAAAACACAGGAAATCTGTTATCAGTTTGACCCTGATGAAGGTGGTGCATTCTTTACCTTGGTCACTCTTCCACTCAGCTTCAGTGGATGAAAATCAACCTCCAGCCAGTTGTAAAGGTCTTTTACTTCAGGTACTACGTACTGCAGCAAGTTAAATCTCACCTAAAGCAGGAACAAGTAAACAGACATTTGTTACATTTACAAAGATAAACCCAAAGTGCTTAATAATCAAAAGAAACAAAAATATACAGGCATTGTGGAAGTAAGAACGATTCAGCTCATTTAGTACCATACCATGTCATTGATGAGACTCTGGCGGGTTGGTGGGGACTGCAGACCCAGGAGGGTCGCCAGCCTGCGGTGTTTCTCCACAATGATACCATCCATGTCCAGCAGTCGAGCAATGTCAGTGCGCTCAGGGGTGATGGAAATAGAAAGCGTGGCCAAAAGGACCCTGGTGGACATCCTGGACAGCAAAATGAAATTCGATGATCAGTTTGATTTCCCCTAGTTTTCAACTCACTGAACTTATTTATAAAGAACAAACATAATACCTCTGCATCTCATCTTGGGTTAAATTCTTGCGCATTTCCCTTGACAGGTGATAGAGTCGGTGGAGAGTGCAAGCATGAAAAAGAGCGTTTCCAGACTTCCAGAAGACAGTAGACACTTTATTGTAGTAGTTAGCCATGAGCTGGGGTTTCGGAGGCTTCTTGGAGAGCGCAAAAAGGCCATGGATGTCCTCTACAGCCTTAAACGCTTCCTAGAAGGACGAATACACAAAGAAAACCTTACATCATTACCTTTACCATCTTTGATAGATCATGTTTTAAACACACTCTACTCTGGGAACCATTAGAGGATGTTACTTGTTCCCAATTTCTAACCATTTCAGAAGTTGTCATTGAAAAGATTTAATGCCAGGTGAACAAACCTGCCAGAGCTCCATGCTGATGGCACTGTCCAGCTGCACAAGGCGTGTTTCCAGGTGCATGGACTGACTCTCAGGGTTGTTCAGATTGATGGCAGTGCTCTGGTTGTGGTGCCGTTGGATTTGACCAAGATGCATACGCAGGTTGTCACAGAGCTTGCGAAATTCTGCTTTGCGGGTGTACTGAAGGCAGAATTTAAATGCTGAAAAATAAAGGACAAAACTTTAATACATGAGGTTCATTAGTTTATGCACTGCTGTATTTATGTCCCAGTCAAAATGCATTTCAGGCGTTACAACTTCTTTTCTCTAAAGAAAACAAAAGCTTTCACTTGGACCTACAATCTATTAACTTGATGGCAGCAAAATATTTAACCTGTTGCGTTAACTTACCTTAACCCACAGGTTAAACCAGGTCAACGAAATATGGCTACACACAGAAAGACCCATCTAATGTTTTACACTTAAGTCAATTTCTCCTCAGACAAGGTAAAAAATAAATGCTGCACACGCATTGCTGTTGTATAAACTGGACCTGCACTATAATAACAAAAAAAAAACTGCCTACAGAGAAGAATTAAATGATGATAATGGCTAATGACACGACAACGAGACGTTTATGTCACTACCTTGCTGGGCGATGTCATGGTACAGACGCTCCACCTTGGAGTTGTTTCTCAGCAGGTCCAGGCACTGTCGGTATGACTCCCAGAGGAACTTCACCCAAGGAGTGAGCAGCAAGCGATCAGTACGATCCTGAGTGTCTTCTCCACTCACAGCACTCAGGAGCACACTGCATAGATTAACATCAATAAATCATCATATCTAACAATCATTTAGAATACAGTTTAGCTACATGTATGAAGTTATTTAATGGTTGATAATGTGGTTTGACTTTTGCTGTTTCACCTTTCTGGGGTCTGGATGTTGTCCAGATCCTCAATGTCCAGGACCATCTGCTGGGACTCCTCTTTAGCAGTCTCAGTCTTTTCCTCAGCTAGCTTCAGATAAGCCCTCACTACATCCTCCAAAGATTTAATATTCACCTAGAAGAAATAAAACATTACACATACTATAGTATAAACACTTCTCAGGTGTATGAAAACCCAGATTTATCCTTCCATACCTGCTGGCAGATATTCTTGTACTGGTAGAGACCCTCTTTAGCCAAGTGGCTCTTGCGAAGATCAACACAGAGCTCCAGGTATTTGAGCATAATGGGCTCGTGGATCTTCTGCCATGTTCGATGTTTCTTACTCTTGATGACATCATACAAAACATCCAAGGCTGGCTGCTTCTTGCCAACCTCAAGAAATTCTAAGAAAACACATTTTAGGGAAATGTCAGAATCAGCACATACTTAAGGTAAAGCATTGGGACAACACTTTACATTAACATCAAACTAAAGCCTTCAGACGCAGCAATTAAATTAGGTTTACATAGGTAGGCCCACATTAGCAACTTGTTCCACTTTAATTACCATCAAGTTGCCGTGTTGCTAATTTGACAAGAACAACTAGCTCAGTTAACAACGTTCAACTATCAGAACTGTTAACGCATATCTAAAGATCACATAAACTGATAAAATGTCACTGACGTTGTGTATCAGTAGAGGCAAAGATGGTTTAGGTGGCTAGCACCATAGGCTTTTGCCGTAGATAACCGAAAACGATATAGCTTGCCCGCCATTCATGCTAAATGTAGCTGTTAGCTTAGCATACTAAATCGCTGCAACGGTGACGAGGCTAAAGGCAGCTAGCTAGTTGCCATGAATATGTGACATCTGCGACTTACAAAACCAACGGTTTGACTCACCGTTCGCTCGTTTGAGAGCATTCTCTGGTCGCTGGAAGTACGCCGGCATGACGATGGCACTCTAATGAAACGCACAATTTACTGACTTTAACAATATTTTGACAATTTCACCTGTCCATCAAAGCCACGCACTCTCACACAGCAACGGTGCTGGCTGGAAAGGAAAAACCTCGTGAGCGGCCTAGCAAGGGTTGCCAGGTCTGTCTCGCGATATTCAACTTACAGCAGCAAAATGAAATTTAGTGACAATAACGTCTCTGACTCCACAAAAAGCCACGAGAAACTGCATAAAAACACTTATTGATATGAATTAATTTATTTGCCTTTATACCAATTAGTGCTTTGTGGCTTTAAGATTAGTTCCTCTGACAACATTCAGAAATACCTATGTAAAATGTTTACTCAATAAAAGCCATAAAACAATCTCTTGTTGTTTTAATGTCCTAATTTCAATTTGTTTATCCTAAATAAATATTGAAATAATGTAGCGTTAAAACGGGGATGGGATGTTTTGCTAACTGGTACAAACTTTAGTCTGCTTACTTTATAAACGTTTAACTATAACTATTCCCCATGTCACATTTGGGTGACATATTTTTAGGGTAGCATTTCTTAAACGGTCTCGCCCGTTGTGAGCTGGGATTGGCTCCAGCCCCCCCGCGACCCCGTTCAGGATGGATGGATGGATGGATGGATTTCCTAAACGGTCCTGTGATGGACTGGCGACCTGTCTCTGGGGGTACTCCGCCTCTCGCTAGATGTCAGCAGGCCCCCGCGACCCCGTTCATGGATGAATGGCCATCCTAAACGGGGGTTTATATCCTAACTGGCAGCCCATGTAAGGAAATTCCCGTATGTGCTTACCGATGGTGTGTTCACTAATTTCAGTAACATTAAAGTTGATCGACAACAGTGTGTTTTAACTTTTGGGTGTTCTTTTCCTTAAATGAGTTTCCAAATATGTAATATTGTTCAAGTGTATTTGAAAAGATACTATCTAAATCCAGACTAAAGCATTCAATACTGTAGTGCACAAGAATGTAGTGCGTAAATATAAATGTAAATGCACTTAAACATAGTGCGCGAAGTAGTGTTAGTGCTCTGATTAAGACACAGCCATAGTCATTTTATATATAGGCTATAACATAATGAAATAGAGGGAAATATTCTGTCATTGCACCCCCTCGTTCAGCTTTAAAATAATAATAATTTTTTTGGGGGGGGGAGCTTAATATTGATCGTAAAGATAGATACCCATGTACCCCCCATATTTCTACTGCAGTGAGAAAAGTTAATGGTACACCATAAGACGTGAGATTAGAATGTAAGTAGAAAGCGCTGTTTCTGGGCATTTTAACGATTTCAGTGAGAAAGCCATATGCACCATATGGCTTTCTCTGATTGGTTGTTAGAAGCGTGGCTCCGCCCACACAGTACTCTTTCCCCGGAAGAGATTTTACTGAAAAAGACGAAAAGTGTTGACAGCAGAATTTTATAACAGGCCAGTGACCCGTTTTTGATATATATTTTTTGTTTCTTATTAAATATATCTAGCTTTGTTTCTGGTATTTCATATTTACACGAGTTTACGAGGTATTTCCGAGTTGCATTTGTCTTAAAAGAGAAATGTTTTGTGCTTCTGCAGTTAACTTGTGCTTCTGAACTCTTCCAGGTATGGAATATGGCAACGTGTGAGACGCAGCTTATGTTAAGTGTCGGGTTAATCGGTAAGTTTTAGTTAACAGGCCATTTTGTCGATTAGTGATAGCGAGTTGGTGTTACAACGTAGTTGGCGCCTCAGACCTGCTTGAACATGGAGAATCACATGACACCAGTGTGACTGCTTCTCCCAGTACTCCTGCACGATAAACCAGTGTGTATGAAGGAGAGGATATCTTAACACATCTGCTGTCACAGACTTAGTAATGCATGAAGATTTGCTGCCATGAAGCCTCCATGTTTCACCATTTTAATGTGTGCTCAGCTCATCAGATTCACATATGCTGATCATTTCTATCTTCCTCTCCACCAGAGAAAGATGTGAATGGTGACACATTATGGGTTTGGTGTTATCCATCTGTGGGCTCTGAACTGAGGGAAGTCCTGCTCAAAAAGTGCTGCCTGACGCAGGATCGACATGATTTCCACACCTTTGTGTTTGGTCAGTTTTGCCGTACGTGGTACTACATCACCACAGCGGAGGTACAGGAACCTACAGCATTGATCAAGGTAGCAGTGCAACAAAACATCCCCCACAATAATAGAAAAACTGGCTTTGAAATTGATTTTTGTCTTTATTTCTCGTCCTAAAGGTCACTCACTTTTCAATAGTTGTTACAGCAAAAGACTTTAATCCAGAGAAGTATGCTGCTCTCAATAGAATACTATGCAGGTAATTATAAGTTCTGTAATGATAAATAATTAAATTGTTCTGCTGTATGCAGTGTTAATAAGTTAATCTTTGTTACTTAGGATGTACATCAAACATGGCAGTCCAGTGAAGATGATGGAAGCCTACATCATCGTCCTCACAAAAGGGATTTGTCAGAGTGATGAAAATGGCTCATTTTTAATCAAGGATTATGATGTTCGCAAAGCATATCTGGCAGGTTCAGTCAAAGGTAAGGCGTAGTGTTTGTTAGGAGCAACATTAGTCAGGATGCTGGAGATTCTCCCTGCCATCCTGCTCATATAGGCAATGTATTGATGAAGAAAAGGTTGACCTATTCACTTTGCAAATAGTTTCAAGGAAACAGTTGTGCGGTATTTTATTATAGTACAATGCTTCTGGGAGGTTTGTGTGTAGCATTTATGAATAGTTATCTGTAATAAAAAACCAAATAAAACTCAAACATAAAACTTCAGAGCTGCTTTAGATTAAGCTTAGTTTAAATAGGCTTATTAAAACATAACACTTGCTTTGCCAGCATCTGATATTGCATGTTACTGAGAAACTTGTATACTACTCGATGATAAAGAAAAGCTTTGATGATATTATTGTAAAATAACATTTTGATTTTATGCAGAAAATTCAGTGCAATCTATGAGGACATTATTTTTTTTAAATGCCATTAGTGAATACAATAATAATAATAATAATAATGAGAATAATAATTATAATAATAATGAAAATAATAAAAATTAAACTATTGTGGGTCATATATTTGTTTTTAATAGATTATAAATGGACAAATATGGATTATTTGAATTTAGGTGTGTCTGTAATTGTACTTTAGGATTAAACAGCCAAACAAACCTTTTTTCTCCATACAAAGAAAACCTTGATAGCTAAATGATGCATCTCCATAAGTCTTTATTAAGGTAAGTCTTAATGCTACAAATAATAATTTTAAAAAATCAGCTGCAGGTGAAAGGTTTTTCTTGGCAGTGCATAAACTAAAAGCAAGTCGGATCAATCATTTACGCTAAAAAATTTAGAGCTTCAGATTCTAATCAAATAAACACTCAATTCCTTTGTCATCAATTGTTGCTGAACAAAGAAAGCTGAATTTTATTAAATGAAAAGTACATATATATTGTTTTAAACCCACATCATTTTACAGTGTGAGGTGACCCAACTTTCAATTCAACTTTTTAGTTCCCATTTTCAGTTTTTCCTTTTAAATGTAAAACTTTATATTGCAGAAGGAGAATAGCTGAACGTACATAATGAAACATGGCTTTTTATAAAAGCATTCTATAATATTGTATATATTATATAAATGTCATGGGGCTGCACGGTGGTGCAGTTGGTTAGCAGTGTGGCCTCAAAGCAAGAAAGTTGCTGGTTCGAGCCTCTGCTGGGGAAGGTCCAACCAGGAACCTTTCTGCATGGAGTTTGCATGTTCTCCCTGTGTTAGCGTGGGTTCCTCCCACAGTACAAAGACATCGGGGTGTACCCCGCCTCTCACTTGATGTCAGCTGGGATTGGCTCCAGTTCCCCCGCAACCCTGTTCAGGGAATAAGTGATAGATAATGGATGGATGGATAAATATAATTTAAATGTTCAGATTAATATATTGAATAACTGGAGAAATGCATTCCTAGATACTGTGTTGCAGCCTTGAATTATTTTAAGATAGTCTAAGTACTGTAGTGCAGCTTTTTACAAGGATGAATGCAGTGATTATGTTAATTGTTCATCAAAAATCCGTAAAGTATTTTGACCAGAAATCGGTTAACAAATGCCAGTTTACCATATTAGGGAAACTGGGTCATTTATCATTGAAATGCTGGAAGGAAAATTTCAGGTGGTCCGAGATGTCTAAAGGAAAAGACCCAGACTGAGTTCACATTTATGTTTCTGTTTCCTCAGATGTTGTTTCTCAGTTTGGGATGGAGACGATCATTCTGTACACTGCCCTGATGCTGAAGAAGAGGATTGTCATCCATCATCCTCGGATTGAAGCACTGTTGGAGTTTACAAGGTATAGGTGTTTCCTTGCCACTTTGTAGTGAACACTGTCATCTTTAGTTGCCAACTCTTTATCCCACTTCCACTCAGAGTTCTTCCGGCTCTGACGTGGCACAGAAAAGACTGGTCCATCTTGCACCCGTACGTGCACCTGAGTGATGCTGAACTGGAGGATTTGAAGAAATGCCCTGGTGAGGCCGCTGCTTAGTGTGCCTATTTATTTAGAAGGAACCTTTAGGATCATTCACCATCTGCGCTTCCATCTAATGGTGACTAAATTAATAATTTATGCACCAATATGGTTTATTTCTCCACAGGATATGTTGCAGGATTTGTAGATCCGGAAGTAAGCAACAGATCGGACTTGTTTGATGTTTTTGTGAACCTCCCAGACAGCGTCATCACAGTGTCCCAGAGTGCCAAAGGTACGATATGTTCAAAGAGAAAGAAGCGTGTTACTAAGATTGCTCCTCAGACTCATGCTCAGCATTTCATCACAGAGGCCATGGCTATGGGGAAGTTACACAAGGACATCGGGCAGCTTATTGTCCAATCTGCAGAGGATCCTGACAGGTCTGATAGTCAGGTCATTAAGGTGAGAATGCTGAAACTCTTTCTTCATGAGGTGTAGAAGCTGTCATTTCTCACAGCATGACAAAACATTCATTCACAGGACATTTCCCTCAAGACTAAAGAGGTCCTCACCAACCTGTTTGCTCTGGCTGCTGAATGTGAAGACTCTAAGATCACACTGGAAGCATTAAAGCAGCATCATTTCCCACCAGCCACAGAGAACTTCCTCTTTCATTTAGCAGCCGCTGAGCAACTCTTGAGGATATAAACCTTCTCTCTGAAGCTCTGCAGCAGATCAAGGTTACCGTCATTAGCTCAGGCTGACTTTGCAGGAGTTGGTATTCCATTTTCCCTCAAAAACACTTTTCTCATTTCAGAAAGGAGAAAATGAGATGATTATTTTGACCATATTATTCTAACATCCAGTGTCCCTTTATTATGAGTTAAAAGATGCATTTGGTAAAGTTAATTTTAATTCCTTTTTCTGTGCCACAGAGCATAAAATAAGGGTAAGCCTCTTTTATTATACCTAAAACTAACCCTGCAATACTTTATATGTCAGGCTATGTTTAAAAATGTACCTGTCCCCTATCAGGTCTGCAGAGTAGACAGTTACAAGTGAAAATGAACAAACACAACACATATTTATTTTAAAAAAAGCAGAGCAAAATACAGAATCAAAAGAGGATAGTTTCGTTTCTGTGGCGCAGAATTCAACAAGCACCATCATGCTCGGGTCCCACTACCACAAGTGCAACACTGCAGGACTGGCAGGCAATACATTTATTATTTAGGACTATAGAGATCTTCAGTGTGTGTGTGCAGGTTGTGCCACATGAGCAGGTACATTTTTAAGATGGCAAAGCCAGCAGTGTTTTAACATATTAGGTTAAAGCTGCATTTCCAATGTGCTCACAGAAGCAGCACAGCTGAAATAACCTACATGTGACTAGCACTTCTATTGAGTTACCGAATAGAAATGTTAAATCTGATTATCTGATCATGATTACATCAAACGGTTTCACAGCCTGTTTTTTAATGACGTTAACATTTTTTAACTCATGACATTAGTGCTGTTCCAAGCCAACTGAGTTATGTTGTGACGTTGTTTTCTATGTCGGCCTACAAAAGATCAAATACTTAATTTATCCATGTTGATTTTATAGCATCATGAGTCATTTGTAAAACTGATAATGCATAAAATGGTCACACAGATATCTTCATGCCTCCGTATTTCAGGTAAGAAAATGCAATGCATAGAAATGCTTAAACTAAATGTATTTTCATTAACTGATGTAATATTTGCTATTTCTATACTTGATATAACACTGATTAAAATTACTATCAAAAAGAAGCTTCATGCTTGCTTTATTCAGGGGTTTATAAATAACAAATTTAGTGAGAAGTTAAGTTTTATTATTGAAAAACCCTGACAATATCTTCATAATGTCCTTAGGTTATAACATTTCTGCTGCTCTTCAGAGTCCTCTGTGGTAAAATAAGTGGCTGCCGATGGCGCTAGCCTGCAAATCCTCCTCCAAGTCTTCCTTTTTTATCTGTAAAACAAGGTCAGACTAAGTCACGACAGCTGAAACACACGAAAGTAGAGCTGGGGACCTTGAAACTCACCTTTCCCAGTTGTGGAAAGAAGCTGAATGAGATGGGAATCATCAAGCCGAACACAAGCGCAACACTGCTGTGACGGAAAGGAGCTACCAGCAGGGAATTTCTCTGGAAAACTCTTGTTCTGTTAAGGAAAATATGTTTAGTTATGTGTAATGAGCAGGGATTTTAGTCCACCTGAGCTAAAAGTATAATAAATTTAAAACAGACTTGCCTTTGTAAGAGCAAAACCAGCATTGTAGGAAGAGCAGTTGTTGTTCCAAACAGCATTGCTCTGGACAGCCCAGTTTCCCTCACAGCCTAATTAAATAAGAAATAAATACTCATTTAAGTTTTCAGTTACAAGACTTGTTCAGTAACATTGCTCTTTTGTTTTATGTATACCTTTTCTCCAGCTGCTTTGGAAATCCCAACAGGGATTCCATTATAATCAAACACTTGGATCCCAGTTTGCGACTCCTCACTTCTGACGGTGAACACATTGAAGAAGGCGAGAGCAGCTGGAAATGAGTCACACTTTTAACCCCAAATTCAGGATATGCTGAGACAATCTGAAAAGCCAAATTCATTCAAGCAAAGATGGACAAAAGATGTCCAGTTTGACTGCAACTGTAAAATAATGACCAGCAGGTCAAATGTTGATAACTTCCTACCGCTCAGCGGTAAAGAGTGTGTTGGCTTGTTGCATCGTGGTTTCGTACACTGGCTTGGCTTTTCAGTGGGAACAGAAAAAGCCTGCAGGCAGTGATAAAACTCAGATAATTTCCTTCACTGGAAGAAAAAGACAACTTTTGTTGTCCCAACAGGGTGTGAAAGGTCCTGCCAACCCTTACATATCCTGATCTGAGGCTTTTCAGACCCTTTTCTTCTGGCAGGAGAAACCGTTTAAAGAAGAGTTTTTATCTATAGTGTCTTCTCTGGACTCTGTGGTATCTGGGATGGACCATGACACAATAGAGACATGTAATATAGTCAGATTAATTTGTATTACAGATCTATTTTTAGAAGATATGAACACTGTATGGCTTTAGCTCAAAGATGAACAGCAATCAGGTTTGTTGGAGCAGGGAAACGTCTAAAACTAGTCACACAATGGCTACGGTATGTGCATATTGTGTTGGCCAACCTGCA
This sequence comes from Pseudomugil gertrudae, assembly GCA_037177535.1. Classification (NCBI taxonomy): domain Eukaryota; kingdom Metazoa; phylum Chordata; class Actinopteri; order Atheriniformes; family Pseudomugilidae; genus Pseudomugil; species Pseudomugil gertrudae. The sequence continues at coordinate 6,085,132 of JBAMHV010000017.1, read as the reverse complement.
GTTCTGATCACTCATCAAAAGGATATTTAGAAAAGTAAATGAAAAACAATAATGACTACTGTCATTTTTTTCAATATGATTGAACACAAGATTAAACCTGAAATGCTTTACATTTTGGCATCATCTATGCTACACATCTAACTGTGTGAAAGAAAAAAATAATACAAAAGTTGTATATTTAGAAAATCACTGATGTTATTTTGTCTGCTTCAAAATGAATACATAACATATCACCCTTAATAACCTTATTTCAATTAACAAATTTGTTACCTGACAGTGGGATTGGTAATATTGACCTGCAGAAAATCTGGAGTGAAAGAGTTCTTATACCAAGTCTGCTGATGAAAATCTGAGGAAGAGCCTAAAATGATAAGATACAATTAATAGAATCAAAAACTTGATTAGATTAGAGGCCTGAAGTTTTACCCGCATCACTCCAATCCAGCTATACACACCCCTGCCAATGTTGTGTATGAGACTGTTCCCCCAATCAGCAGAAGCTGCTTCAAAGATGTCATTTTACCCTGGAGCAGAGATAAAGATGAGTACAGACAGCCGACAGTGGGATTCAGTGTAGTACTGTTTTTTTTTTTATCAAAGTTGCAGTTTTAAGGATATTACCTGCTCAACAGAGTTATTTCTATTTGTGAAGTTGAACCCAGCATTGTAACTCTGCAGCAAAAACTAGAAGCATTTAAAAATGTATCATTATTACTGTTTCAGTGCTAATCTAAACATATTTTATTAATGTAAGGAATAAGCTTAATTACCTGCCAGAACAAAGCGTATTTGACACTGCGATGGGGTAAAAGTGAAGCAACAACCTGTAAAAAAGATAACTCCTTTTAGCAGCCGCTATCAATAACAAAGATTACTAAAATATATGTGTGTCTATTATTGACAAACATACCAAGGGTCCTGATATTGGCAATAATGCTAAAAGAAAATAACAAGTAAATAATTTAACATTCCCCCCTGAAATTATTTCTGTTTCAATCAATCAATAACATGATTTAAAACCATGATTTTAAACCTTCAATTTAAATTAAACTCTGCAAATGAGGGAAAATATTGCAAATTTCTATAATATTTGTTAGTCATGTTACCTGGAGTGCGAAAAATAAGAGGAAGCGCTGCACCAGAATCAGCGTGAACTGAAGACTGTAAACAAAAAGCAGTGTTTTGTTAAATTGCACAAATTACAACTTCTTTATTATGCAGCCTTCAAATGATAAGCATCTAATCATATACGGGGATAAACACAAGGAGAAATTAAACAAGATTTAGGTTTTGCGGTCATTTCAGTTGTACTAGCACAGTTTGATAAATTGTTGTAATGTATGAAGAGAATTTTTATTTATTTAGTGATAAATTGTATGTTACTTCTGGCTAAACTTACCAGTGAGAGGAAAACTGCTGCTTTATTCTAGAGGAGCAGACAGTGAAAAACACGTGTAAAACAATTACAGCTACAATGTAAATGGATTCATCATCAGTGTGCTCTTAAAATGATTAAATACACTCTGACCTTCTCATCTGCTTTCTGGCCACTTCCAAGAAGAGAGTGAGCTTTCAGTATTTCACCCTGAAGAGAGCAAAACAGGCGGTTACCCATTTTTAACTCATCTAACAGACTCAGATCTCTGCTGCTACTCACATCAGAGGACAGTAGCAGGCTTGGATCCAGGAGATTGAACCATATCTGTAAACGACTGAAGAAAGACTGCAAAAGAGCAATAACACAGTTCACAAATGATTCAGAAATATAAAACGAACTGGATTTACCTGAAACTTGTATATATTTTCTGCAGGTTAAGACACTACAGTGTACATTTACCTGTCCGTGGTTTTTCCACTGCAAGAGATTAGAATCCATAAGTAAAAGTGCATTTATTTTTCCCAAATTGCAAAGAAAAATAAACAAACGAACATAAAAAAACACTACAACAACTATACCTCAAGCATGTCTATCTCATGCTTTTGAGGTCAAGTTGTGTAGAAACTACTTCCGCATTCAGTCACGTGTTCCGCGTCGGTACAGGTTTAGTTTTGGGGTGTCGGAAATGTGTCTCACCGTTTGATAAAGTAAAAGAAAAAACAAAACAAACAAAAACATTGGTTTGGGATAGCGCACTACGGTTTAAAAAAGGCTAAAACGCGGCAAACACTAAACCCGTCTTAACCAATTAATTATGCAGTAACTAATAATTATATTATTGCAGATTAATCATCAAGACACACGAAAGCATGCTGATAGCATGAAAAATATATACCCACTTGAACTTATCGTGAGTGACATGGCCGTCATGTCGTTTTTATTTTTATTAATAGACTGCGTTCCTTTTTCTCTTGTGTATTATTTACCGTTGTTAAGTTTAAAAACTAAAACTAACAACATTTCAAACATATTGCACGTGCGTAAATAATCTGTTCAGACCGCCCTCCTCTCTGACATAATCCAAGATGGCAGCCACCGTAGGAAGACTACTCAGGACCTCTGTAAGTGCAACATTATAAAAACATTCAGCAAACTAGCCGTCCGCATTTTTTTTTGTTCCGGTTCAATGCTCACCAGGCTATAACGAAACGGAATTAATTGCAAGTGTAGAGGAATAATTAATACTTTCTTTTTACGCGGAATGGCTGTCATATCGTGTGTGTCGCACATTTGTACCTGGTACCAACTGTCACTGGTGTCAACCTCTGGTTCGCGGTCGCTCCAAGTAGACAAATTGGTTAATAATAAAATCATATTTATTTTCTTCTCTAAACCAAAATAAATGAAGCCTATATCGTGTCAAACGCTGTTGGAGTCATGGTCAGGATAATGTCATTCTGACCCAATTAATGCAACTGCTACTATACTCTTCTAAAAGTGGTATTTTAGAAATTATTTTTTGAAATTTTTTCCAGTATAGTTTTAATTTCCACAATTGCCTCAAGTTTTACCCTCTGTATACAAAAGATGTACAGTTGCCTTGTATTTCACAGAGAACAATATGATACACAATGCCAAAAAAGCACATCAATCTTCATGCCTTCCAGACAGTTTAGTGTGATACAATAATTACATTTAATTTGAGTTTTCCTGTACATGAAAGGTGCTATACAAATAAACTTGCCTTGTTTATGTTACTGTGAAAGCCTGAACAGAAAGGAAAAATACACATTGAAACGGGTAAAGCGAAACAGTGTTTTAAGGGCAAAAGCAACTCAAATGTGAAAAATAATTATATGTCTTGTTTTCCCTTTTAGGTTTTATATATAAGTTGCAATAATAAAGTACAAGCTAATATCCTTCAAATTTGTTATTATTATAAATCGGAATAATTGTTCCTTTTTGTTTAAAAGTAAAAGATGGCTGTTTTATTTGAATTTTCTGATAATTTAGTCAAAGTGTGCCATCAACTACTGTCATGCTTCTATTTAAGTTAGGCCATGAAAAGTTTCAGCAATAGCAAGGGACCTGCAGCAGAGGCTTTTATTTCATCCATAGCAAATTGGGTCAGATGGTGGATGTGAAGGTGAATTTTCAGATTACTTTGCTTTACTCAACTGTCTTCATACAGTGGCAAATAAACTGTTTATGATGATTGATAATTGTGTACAACTGCAATCTAAAACAGTCAATTTAAACGTTTTTTTCCCCTTTTCGCCAATTAACCGCTGCAGTTTAAACACTGTCATTAAATTAAACTTTTAAGTGGAGCGCAGCCATCTGTGCTGTTTTTTACCTGTGGAGAAGCGTGCTCATTATTAGTAACACATACACTTACCTGCTCTGATTAGATTGTAAGCTTAAGAGGGACACTTTTAACAATGTCATAATCAGAATCTACACAATTATTATTAATTATTATTATTATTTTAGAGCACTTCATTTGATAACACACTTTTTAAATGGATTATCCCTTTTTCTTATTCCACAAAATGTGTTCCCTAAAGAGGACACCTGATGTTGGTTACCATGGCGTTTTCAGTCTGCTCGTCCCCTGTTGGTAACAGCAGGTAGTGTTTTCCCAGCAGGTATTTTTGCTCCTGGCAGCAGATGTAGAGCGCTTGTTGCAATATCACCATGTGAGGTTTGGCAAGCATTTACACTCACGGGGAGCTGTGTGGCAGCAGTTCGGTTCATAATGAGACCCCCTTATTAGAAATGGCCTTTGATATTTTGACTTAATACATTTTTAATGAAGCTGTATAAATTTACTTACCTTATGGTGGTGCGTGTTGGCACGATGGAGACTTTTCATTAAGATCACTGTAGCAAAAATACACATTGCATGTTTTAATGACAACAAAAATATCTTTAGAGTTGCTTTATTTAGGGGTATGTTTCTGTCTGTAATATTCTATATTTTACCAGCGACTGTCATTTTTATCATAAACAAATGTGCAGGTCTTAAATGATCTACCGGTAATCAGTCTGCAGAAGCATGAGTTTTAAATGTTAAATTCAGACCATAGTTCTGTTAAATAGTTAGAATATGTTATTTAAAAGTAAAGGCATCACATGTACAAACCTAACAATGTCACTACAGCTCATTCATGATGAACTGCTCCTTTTCAGGTGCGGGTTGCAGCAGGTGGGCTTAAAGCTGGAGCAGCTTATCAACATGGAGTCTGTGGGACCACACGGGTCCTCTCTGCACCTGCACTTCAGAGATCCTGGTTTTCTACCAGTATGTATCGGACTGAGATCATCTTAAAGATTGGGCCGATTTATTTTATTTTGCTTTCTACATCAATGACGAGGTGTCTGTTGATCAATCAGGGGAAAAATAAACTGAAAACTACTTGAGATGCACTACATGATAATCACACTACATGAGATGAGTGCTGTAGTTGTTGGTAAAGATTTTAGCTGTGCAGTTATATCTCAAAATTAATATCAAATATTGCTGGTAAAGGTGTTCCTCAATTACTTTAAGCTGTATGAATAATAGAATATAAAGAAAGCTGCAGATATTCAGGGATCTTTAAATGTCCTCACATTATGGCATGCTTCATATCTAAAGCAAAAGGTAAACACTAAAGGGACTTTGTTCCTGGTAAGCTATGTTTGTTTTCCTGTATAGCTTTTGACCATCATCATGAGCAGGGGAAGTTTCTATCTTTAGGGAGATCCAGTTGCATAGAAACACCTGCAGAAACAGTTCAAAGACTTTCTTTTTTCGTCAGTGTGCTTATGAGCAGAATATGATGTGAAAATTTTTAATTTGATAACATTTTCAGTTCTCCTGCCACACCCTCAGACTTTTATCTGAAGGCCTCAGACAGCTCTTCTGATATTTTTGCAAATTTACATGAATCAGATGTGAATAAATGACCAAAATGTCAGTCTCAGATAAGATTTCATATGACATAAAAATTCCTTCAATATTGTTTTTGTTCTACTTAAACAAGGTCTGATTTAAATGTAGACGTGTACTTATTTTTCACATGAATTCACACATTATGGGAATAACTGTTGTTTATGGTTACTTGTTGTCATGACTGCACTATGACAATACAATTTTCTATCTCCTGCATTTATTATCATCATATTTTGCACAGTTGCTGTACATGAACCTGTCATTTTAGACATAAAACACTTATTGTTATAATAACAAAAGTAAGATGTTAAATCTGCAGTTACACATGTATTTTTAGTAAATTCTTTAACTGGATTTTACATGTGTAATGGTGTGTACTGCTAAACATCAGGCTCATCACTGGGATTATTAAGATACCAGTACGTTGCAAAATGAGCATCTTTCTCTAATTCATTAAGAATAGCAAGACAACCACTCAAAACCTGCAACCCACCCTGATAAATGGGTTTGAAGTGTTTGACTTGTGTTTATCAGGCACTTCCAGATGGGCCCCTGCTGTCACTCAGCCGGCTCCTGACTTTAAAGCTACAGCTGTCCACAATGGGGAGTTCCGGGAGATGAGTCTGGCTGATTTCAAGGGCAAATACCTGGTTCTTTTCTTCTACCCGCTGGACTTGTAAGTATTCTTAAGGAAAGTGATTGTCAAGCAAGCATGAAGAGATAAGACACGAGCACATGTGATCTAAGATCTTAAATTACCTCTGATGATCACCAAGAAAAATCTGATAAGACTTTATAGAACATCAGAAAACAACCGCTGCATCTCGTGTAGTTTATTAATGTTTGTTGCTTTTTCAGCACATTTGTGTGCCCAACAGAGATTATTTCATTCAGCGACAAGGCAAGCGAGTTTCACGACATCAACTGTGAGGTGGTGGGAGTGTCTGTGGATTCCCACTTTACCCACCTGGCATGGATCAATACTCCCAGAAAGGTAGTCTCCATTAAACAAGAATAATATATATTATATTATATTATATTATATTATATTATATTATATTATATTATATATTTGGAAGCAATTGTGGATAAAGGAAATTTTGAAAGGATTCTTCACATTGTGGGTGTCGCTTTGGATAAAAGTGTCTGCTAAATGCCTGTAGAATAGAATAGAAAATGAGCTTCTTGGTGCTCTCTGAATGATTTTCTTGTTGTTTTTCAGACTGGAGGCTTGGGCAACATTCACATCCCTTTACTATCAGACCTCAGCAAGCAGATCTCCAGGGATTATGGAGTACTGTTAGAGAATCCAGGCATTGCACTGAGGTAGGTTCATTACATGGTCTGTAAAGAGTATCAGTCTATCACACTCATTTTACAATTTTAACACTATTAATGACATGTATTTTGCTTTGGTATCTTAAAATTGATCAGAAATACTGTGATGGTAAAATAAAAAAGGAGCTAATGATCCAGTAAAAAGGTCATAGTTGTGTAATGTGATGCAGCAATGTTTCCACTGGCGTGTTTTTCTTTAGTACAAGGAAAATGTCTTGCGTCTCCTAGTGGTTTTTGTAATTTTGTGCCATTTTGGTGTTAATAAATAGAAAATCCACATTTTCAGTTCTGAACTTGATGCCTTGATAAAGGAAGATATTTCATAGGATTACACTGTTCATATGCCCACTGTTAATAGCAGTGCGGGTCTATGTGCTCTGTGTTGTCTTGATGTATGATAGCGTGTTTTAAAACTCTCCCTCAGGGGTCTGTTTATCATCGATCCAAATGGTGTGGTGAAGCACATGAGTGTGAATGATTTGCCAGTTGGGCGTTGTGTGGAAGAGACTCTTCGTTTAGTGAGGGCATTCCAGTTTGTTGAGACTCACGGAGAGGTCTGTCCAGCCAGCTGGACCCCCAAGTCCCCCACAGTGAGTACACTGAAGATACTACACACCTCTCAGCCCATTCAGCAGTAAAATATAACTGCTGCTACTGGCTTTAAGTTAGGATTCTTCTCACAAATGGAAAGAAATGGTTACTATTTGCTAAAAGTCAAACAGTAATGGGATAAACACTTGCTTTAGGCATTATTCCACAAAAACAAACTTTTTTTTAGCCACTAAAAATGTTGCTTTCCTAAACAGTGGAGGTTGTTAAGGGGTTAGTAGTTCACTGTGGTTCAGTGAACTACTTTTAAAAATGTTTGTTTTATTGATTGTTTTATCCCTTTTTATAATCATGTTTCATATTTCAATGTGTATGCTTTTAATGTTTTTCTAAAACATTAAATACATGCAGACGGGTTCAGAATATGAAAGATTGAGTTGATGAGGATGTAATCTTTGAGTTCAGTATGACCATCTAAATAACAATGTTTATAAAATGTAGTTTTTTAGTCCTTTACAGCAAGAAGTCTCCAATCTTTCAAATGCTGCAAAATGCATTTCTGATAATGTCAATCTCACCAGATGTATATTCAATTCAGTTCAACTTTATTTATATAGCGCCACTTCATGACAGTGTCATCTCAGGGCGCTTCACATCATATTTGAGTCAATTCATCAAATAGCCTAGATAAGGGAAACCGTAAGATTGCATCGAATCTAGACTTCGATGCAATCCCCACCCTGAGCAAGCATTAGGGATAGGTGTAGGTGTATATGATAAACTGTGGAGGCAAAAAGAAAAAAAAGAAACGCTATTAAGGATGAAGACTCTGGTTCTGGAGTGAAAAATGATTACAAGTTTATTGAACAAAGGGTAATTGAAAACAAAGTTCAAATTGCAATTTGGAGAAACCATTCAGAGGTCTGGGAGTACGGAAGCCTGAAGGGGTTCTGATGAGACATAAGAAGGGAGCTTCTTTTAAGCTGTGATGAATCATCATAAATCCAAGTGTTCAGGAACAAAGATTATGTACAAATCCTGACGAGCACAGTGATACAGGAATTTATGTTGTACATAAACAACCCCATTGACTTGAATTAAGATGCCTCACTGGTCATCTGCAGAACATCTTTAGGAAAGGTCTGGCTGGTATCAGTTAAGTGATGGGACATCTGGTTCTAGCTGACCCTAGCTCAATAATGTATCAGATTAATGAGTGCAAGAACCTTTCAGTAGCAGCAGTGCCCGGTACATCAGGAATAAACCATCCTGTGACCATATAAGAATGAGTAAATATAACAGAGGAATACGCCAAGAAATGAAATTTTCCACAACATGAACTTTAAAAGTCTTAATTTGCTTTTCATAAACTTTTCCATAAGACCTAACAGCTTGGTAAAACTATATCACAGCTGTGCAATATAACACAAAGTATCAAAATGGTGTTGAAAAGGCTCTGCTGTGTCATGCAACAGCTCAACTTGCACTTGTTTCACCTCGACTGGTAGTGTGTGTTCTTTTAGTTGCATGTAATGCAATGCTCACATAGGAAAAAGGTGTTAGATGCACGTAGAAAGCTGTTTGTCACTTATTTTCAGTGGCAACTTTAAGTGTACAAATATCTTTCTGAAGGTCTGAATACACGAGTCATACCAACAACCATAAGAAAAAGTCACCTTAACACGCTTCCATATCCATAAACACACTGCTTGTCTGAGCAGTTTGTAGTTTAATCTGCATGTCTATGATCTATGCAGACAATAAAATGGAAACCTCTATTGTTCAGTGCAGGATTGCATTATGGGACTATTCAGCTACTCAAAGAAAATGTTGAGGAAATGATAGCTCTGATAATAGGGATTGAAATGTGAAACTTAAGCCATCAGCACTCAGTTTGAAACTCAAACCTGAAGTTTATCCTCTGCTTTCCTTTCAGATCAAACCCACTCCAGAGGGATCTAAGGAGTACTTTGAAAAGGTCAACTGAACAGTTCAGTGACCTGAAACATTCAATGCTAAACACCTAAAGGTCTTAGTGTTCTTATATTTTCTCAGATGAATAAAGCTAAATATTCAACAGCTGCTTGCTTCATTCTGAATCGTGCCTCTGCTTATTCGTAGCCATTTGTTTCATGACTTTAACTCATCTGCAACATGAACCACAAAAATTTTACTACTAGACGATGCTGTGTTAGTAACACCCACGTTACAGAGGATCCCTTGCAAATCAAAACCACACTTAATAACCCCTGTACATAAACATGTTTATTTTCTCTTTTTACAGCAAGTTATTATGCAGGTTCAAAATGTCTGACATTGGTACACAACATGAGGTGCCAAAATCAACTTCAGTGGGGGAGAACTGGAAATTAGAAAAAGGCATTGCCACTTCTCATACAAGTAGGGTACATACTGTATTTACACAAAATGGGAAAAGAAAGCATTTGAAACACTGCTGTACTGCGTGTGGTTATGTAAAACATCTAGTTTTAGGTGTATGTAAAGTCCACTTTGTACAGTATGTGTGCAGAAACAAAGCAGCTGCCTCGTTCCTTCTGACATTCACAAACTATGTTTCAGGTTATGCAACAGAATAAGAAAATGGCTTACCAGAAGATGTAGAACCTTTAAAGCTTTAAATAATACCAGACATAAAACAAAAGCATCATTAACAAAGTGTGTATGGCGATCAAGCTGCAGCTTCAAATTTGAGACAAACGAATCACCAATAAGAAATTGGAAAAAAAATTGATAGCACTGACTACAGTGGAATTTAATGATCCGATGAAAATCTTCATGCAATTGCAGGCAAGATGTAACAGCGCCACCAGCCCCTCCCCAAACAAAGACCCTTTTTTTAACTCGAGGATTTGTTTAAAAAAAGAAAAAACCCTGTAATAAATCTGTACAACGAAAATACATTTGGGATCTACATCTAAAGGTACATTATTAAGGTTATATACACTCCCGAACCATCCATATATTATCTTTACAAGTAGACTTCATTCAAACCCAAACATTAAGAAAACAGGACTAAACTGGTATATGGGATCACATCAAACATCCATTTAAAAATCAGTTACTGTACCTCAACTGCTGATCAGTCCCTCTGCTCGTCTGTACAGTAAACTACAGTAGGACTAAAATCTCAGACTGGATGGATTGCTACTGTAACAAGGAATTAAGAATAGCCAAGATGGGGGAATGATTATCAAGCGATGACAGCTTTTTGTCATCTCTTTGCAGTGGAAGTGAGAGGGAACAAACTACTGAACTGTGTGGTAACAATAGTGACTTCAAGAATACAAAATAGAAATCAAGTCAAAACTCTGACACAAACCCAGCTTCCCCACAACAGAACAAAGGCTTTCCACACACTTTGGCCTCTTCACTGAAGAGAGCTACACCACTCAAGTCAATAGCCATCATGTTCTCTGGCCTCAGGTGGGACTGGGTTGGAAAACAGAAGTCAGCCTTAACATTCGCCCCAACGTTCGTTTGAAAACAATAGATAAAAACAGAACCTTGTGTTTGATATCGCAGCCGCAATTTTCCTCTTGTTCACTTTTCAGTTGCGGTGTCCAAATTCATTTGGAGGAGGGAAAAAAAGGAAAAACTACATTGTACAAAGTGAGATCCTCACAATCTCTTTGCAAGAAAAAAAAAAAAGTAATGACTTGTGCCCACCATCTTTCAGTACACTCGTAGGCATCTCCATTAGCATCCCTGCTGCTTCGATTCTTAGTCGATTTTCACATTTGTGTAGATCTTCCTAACGAAGGCACTTGTCCCCATGTATCCAACGGCACCTGGAAAGTGATGCATAATATGCAAGTTTCACCTGAAGCCGACAGCTCAACACATCACAGTCTGATCTTACTGTACAGGTAAATCTATAAAGGGACATAAAGATTACTGCTCATGGTGTCTAATAAAGGTTGCAGCAGAGGGGAGGAAAAAGCATATCCTGCATCTACAAAATGAGCAGGCAGACATGGTCAACCCAGAAGGCACCTGATATTACTACATCAGATCTTCACAGAGGTGCCAGCTATGGCTTATTACTTCAGCTGAAAAACAAGTTCAGCTTACAGCTAAAGGAGAAAACTAAGATACAGCTCCTGGGATATTTTGGATTATTTTTTGGAGGGGATGTGTTAAAAACAAGCGAGAAGTTATCATCTGATGTGTAGTAAACAGCAATGTGTTTAGTTTGAAGGGTCAGGCATAACAGAAGTGCCCTCGACTAAGAACTACACTTTCAGCATCTGTTGAGGTGCCAGACCAATTTAAATGAACAATTAATCAAGTAAATTTGACATCACACTACTTTTGCATCATGAGTCTTACACATTAGTCACAGCTTATCAGGGGCAGGATATGTTAAGCAACCACTGTGAACATTACTTAAGTTTACATTAGCTTAATGCCAGGGTGGGCAACTCTGGTTCCCAAGAGTTTCCCTGCAGCAACACACCAAACAAACAAACTTGGCAGACCTGTGCAGCGCTCAACATCAAACTCTGCACAATTTGAGTCTTCCTGGACTATGACCTGTTAGTTTATTACATAGTTTTTTTCTTCACTATTTAATCAAGTTGACCCAGATCTTACCACACATGATTCCCAGTGCAGTGCTGAACACAGCCATGTAGCCAAAGTAGAATGACGTCTGAAACAGCCCATACATCCTGAAGGTACAGAGGTATGAAACATGTCAGAGCTGGACATTTTGGTTACTTGATGCTATGGATTTTATCATTTTACAGGGATAAAGAGAATAACTTACTTAGTTTTGAAGAAATAGTAGTAAAAGGAGTACATGTAAACATAAACAGCAGTGGATGCAGCAGAGAGGAAGCTTGTCCACTGCCTTAAATGGAAAAGACAAACAAAAACTGAGGTCAAGCCAAAATTATTTGTACACACAAGTGGGAATATAAGGCCAGTGTGAGGACAATTTATTTACTTAATAACTAAGATTACATAGATCTGTGGGACATAAAATGCTTCTGAATGTTGTAATTTCTCTCTAAAATAAACATTTTTCATTGCATTACCATCTGTAGTCTTCGGCATTGAGCAGGAAGTATGTACAAACGATGGTGACGCACACAGTCACAATGCAAAGGATAACCAGGACCAGCATCATGAAGCCATACACATAATAGATTTTGTAGGCCCAAAAAGATGTGAAGATGAAGTACCTGGCAAGGTAAAACAGAGACCACATCAATATGGCTGTGCTGTTCATCTTAAAACACAGACACACCATCAGTATCACCAAATGCACTTACATCTCAATGAAAATGGAACCAAATGGTAGGATTCCTCCCAGACACACAATGACAGCCGGCTCCATGAACCTGAGAACGTAACAAAAATCAATACGTAGATGCTTTCTTGTGCGTTTGTGACCGATTTCATGTTGATGGGAGTATCGTGATTTAAAGTGAAGCAAAAGATGAGTCAGCTAAAAATTAAAACAAAGTTGGATGGTAGTTTGAAGTCACAGCTACTTTTTTCCATTTGACAGCAGTGGTGTTTTGCATAACCTATAAGGAGTTACCGACAACTAGTTTATACACCAAACCTAATGTCTGACATTTCATGGCAGATCCTACACACTTTGATGAGTTAATGTAAATATCTTTAAGATTTTGGTCAAACTCAATAGGGTTTGAGCTATTCCAGTAGTACATGATAATGTGCATTTTGTCCAGTGTAACTCAGCTGCCTGTGCTCTCCCGTAATACAATGTCTTTCTTAATAAAAAGGAAAACAAACCGTTCCCGGAAACCAATGTGACCTTGTCAGCACTACTCCACACTTACCATTTCTTCTCAGGGATTGGTCGTGGCACAGCGTTCACTCGGCAGGGGAAGTTTGGCTGACCAGATAGATTCCTTCCCAAAATCGTCCCCACAAGGTTTAATGGGAGAATGACGAAGAAGCAGATGCAGCAGACGGCAACCTGCAAAAAGCCAGATGTATTCATCAGCGTCCCCAATTCACCAAGTGTTGCTTGAGGAATGTGGAATCATTTCATGTCATATGACCAGTTTAACCATAAGTCAACATATTCATTTATTTATTTCATTAAATGAAACACGTTTTATTAAATGAAAAGATAAATTTGTTTGCACAATAGTTTCTGTGCCAACTTTATAGACCCCTTGCAATGTTTACCAACACTGGGAAAGTCAGATATATTTGCACTAGGGCTGGGCGATTAATCGAATTTTAATTGTGATTTCGATTTTGGTTTTCAACGATCATAAAATAAAACAGGTCGATTATTTGCTCCTTCGCTGTTTACTCTCGTGCTGCTTACAGTTGCATTTCAAGCGTAACTGGCATTACAGCGCTCTGCTATAAGCCCCTCCCACTTCCGCTCTGGTTTGATTCAGCGCGACTTTTTTTTTTTTTTTTTTTATTCAGCGCGACGTGTGGAAACGTTTCTCATGTAGACGCTAGACGGAAGATTTAAGAAGTTAAAGGCAAAAGAATTATGGCCGAAGAAAGAAAGCAGTTAATAGAAATGAGAGGTAAAACGACTTCTGTAGTGGGGAAACACTATGGGTTCACGGAATCAGTGTGGAACAAGTATCAGTAGTTTACCGTTGTAGCTGCACCGCAGGGCACTAAAGTGATCTATGATGAAACCATGAAGGAGCAGAAAGAGAAAACCCTCTCCTGCTCCTGCTTCAACGGCACAGACATCCATTCAGGCTACCCTTTTTAACGCGACCAAATATTCCACCAGCTCCCA
>JBAMHV010000017.1:5963095-6004025 GCA_037177535.1 Pseudomugil gertrudae | reverse complement strand
TCCATCCATCCATCCATCCATCCATCCATCCATCCATCCATCCATCCATCCATCCATCCATCCATCCATCCATTTTTTTAATCACTTATCCATACCTGGCGAGAGGTGGGGTACACCCCGATCATGTTGCCAGTCCATTGCAGTCGATGCAGAAACACTAATTATTATTAGCTTGGATCATTGAAATCTGCTCAACAATGGATGAAGTTCAGGTTTAGATGTGTTGCAGCCTGTTTCAGTCTCAGACATTGGTGTTTGTGTACGGTTGAAGTTTGTACGCTTGTTCGGAATTGAAAAACTATTCCCTGAATGCTCATGCAGCCATTTCACAAGCATATCGGTCAATATCTGCGAGCTGTGTAACTACAAACCGACTGAATATTTACATGTATGCCAAACATTTATTATTCTAATTGAAAATCCATGAAGATTTCTGTTAATCTGTGAGAATCACTAAGCTTTTAAAGGCAAGCATAACTGAAAAAATGATAAGATACAACACTCGTCGGAAATAACAAATAAGACGGTGATTAAAAAGATGAGAAACACTGTTATACTGATGCTAACAGAGCGTGGGCCTCTGTGCATTATTCTCTATCAATCGACTAAAAGACAACATAATCCAGGTTGTTCAACTGCAGGAAGCAAACATTCATCCTGCTGTAATCTTTTTAGATACAAAGATGTACTTCAAGTACTTTGTTATGTATGCTTGGATTTCTGTTGTAAAGCACTTTGTTTATCAAAGAAGTGTGGTAGTTTACAGCTCACTGATTTTTTTCATAGTGTGCATTCATGGATTACCCACGCACCACCAATCAGAAGACACCCTCCCCAAATTGTTTTATTCTCAGTAGAGCGCTACCTCAAGGAGAAAGCTTTTTCTCATTCTGAGATAATTTGTACTATTTGGACTACAAACCTTATTTTAATGGATACCCAAGAATAAAAATGACTACACCCCCTGCTCTTAGAAATCCACCCAGTACAAAGTTTAAAAAATGCAAATAGCGGAAAGATTTGGGGAGTGCTATGGGTGCATGGACCAGCAGGAGGCGAGCGGTAGGCCAGTCACGGGTGAGTCATAAATACATGAGGCAGGTTTTATGCAGTGACATGGTCAGCACAGCAGGTATTTGACAGATGGAGAGCCATACAAATTCACAAACACGTCACATTTACTTCCTCTCCAAGGTTTCACATTCACTCAAACAGCAGCATGTTGTGTTGTAACTGGACAAGTTTGACTCGCAGTGTCCTTTTTTAAAGGGTAACACGAGTGGTCAGTTCGACAGGCAGCCTCAAAGGAAGCTAGGATTTGGAAATGACGTCATATCATCATTTTGATTTATACAGTAATAAAGACATAGTGAATCTGAAATTTAGTAAGGGGAGCTACACAACAACACTTGGCTCATATCAAATCTCTGTTTAATTCCAGCATAAATACTCTGGAGCATTAAGTTCAATAAATGGGTCCATTATGATTTTAGCAGATTTGCATTTGAGAAAAACAGACCATGTAATTTTGATAACTTATGGTATGACTCCGAATGTTTGGTGGGTTTGGCACAGTAGATGGAATGAAGCAAAAATGGCTGGCTGACAAAAACCCAACTTAATGTCCACATTAGAAAAAGTCTGCAGTGAAAAGAGTGTATTGCAGATCATCTGCCATCTGCAACCACTGCCGAGTCATATGAGGATCAGATGGGAAAGAAAGCTGGCTGATGTTACTTCCACACCCGTTACAGGCACAGATCTAAAACCATTCTTGCTAAATGTTGGTTGAATCAATCCGAGCTGAAAAATACTCTGTTTGGATTTGATCTTTTTTGTGATGTAAGGCACTTAGTACATTTAGTGTAAAAAGCTAAACCTGCTTTAAACCAGTAACGAGACATCTTTAAAGCACAAAACTAAAAAAGTAGTCATGTTATTTGACATGCAGAAATTGCAGCCAGATTGCTCCCTGATGCCAACTAGCCTGTGGCCCACTCAGAGCTCAGTCCCAGTGAAGCTTTGCAGTATTGGCTGGACAGCTGGTAACTGCTGTGAAGGTAAAAGGTGACACTTAAATGACAAATGAAGTTTTTTTTACTAAAGAGGCTTAGCCTCATATCTCCCTCTCTCTGTCTGCTGCAGTTATCGGTATGCACCTTGCTGTTTCTTCTCAGTTTCACAGCAGTTCCAAGTATTGTGCTGCAACCACAGCAGTTCAGGAGAAAACACAACTCCAATCACACTGATGTGCCAACAGTGTCATTCTTCGCCCATCAGACTGCAAAAGAATTGCATGAATCTCAAAACACCCTACTTACATATGGAGAGACTTCAGTTTCCCATCAGTCATACACAGAATTGTTACTCTGTGCATTCCCACATGCATAGTTGTGTTAGCTTTCTTATTACATCATGCTTAGTTGCCCTTTAAGGCTCCTAATCACTCTGCTGGAAATTAGCCGTGTTCCTTTGACATATTAATCAATGTAGCGAACTATTAAAGGACTAAAACAAGATCAGATGTGACTTTACAGTTAATTGTTTGGTCAGTCAGTATGAACTAATGTCACCTTTTCTCGGAACAAGTGTCAAAACGACCGCATTACATTAAACTGAGCTCAGCCATGGCACTGAACATTTGTTGAGGAAAATGAAAGTAGGGCACCAAACACAGCAAAGCTTCGTAGCAGGCATTTGAATTTCAGGACACCCAGTAAATCAAGTTAAGCAGAAGACAAAAACAAAAACATTGACTACAGCGCTTCAAAAATGCTCAGTCTCTGTGCTTGATCTGGGGATTTGGCTTGAATTTAGCTGTTCTCTATCAACTCCGCAGAGCTGTAAACCATATGGAAAGTATGATTTTGTGGGCTTCTTTGCAAAGATGCTGCAGGTTTGGCTTCAATTTAAAAGTGATACCCTACTTTACATTTACATTACGTTCAGTTTTTAGATCCATTTCTGCTTTTGTTCGTGTGACTATAATACATTTTAAAACAAAAAAAAGGGAACATCGATCCCCGTTCTTTCTTTCTAAGAGTAACAGAGTTGTGCTGGGCTCAGGTTCCAACCCGGCTATTTTCCTTTTCCTCTTTCACTGCAGGGACTGATTGATGCAGGGAAGTGTTACAGTATGAAGCAGTATTGATTTCCTAACACAGCTTTGTGACCACTCCTTTTCCTGATGATCCAATTCAGTGATGCTACATGCTTGCATTGTGCTGTGTGGGATGTTTGTGTAACAGGGTAAAGTCAGCGCTCTTAAACCACCTAGTTTTGCTAAATGAGACAAAGCCTACTCTTAGGATAGAAATTGACACAGTACAGAGCACCTAACCCCAGTGTAATTTTCTCTTTCCAGATGGACTGGCTCACACCTGAGATGTGAAGTGTGTTATGTGAGCCAAAGTGTTTTCCCACCTCGCTGGTGGTGGGGAGAGATGCTGCACTCCGTTGCCATGACAGCAGAAGTTCTCTTTGTTTTTGGGTTCCTTATGAGCAGTAGTCTGTGTAATCCTATTGCAACCTTACCAGTGAGCCAAGATCGTATAGAAAAGGTGTTGACCCAAGCCAGAGTGGACAGACATCCAAGCAAGCAGGCCCCCGAGGAGCAGTTGGAATATGCTGCTCAGCAGCGGCCAGAGGAAATCAATGATTTTGGACCTAATAGGACCGCTTTGAAAGGTGTCAAGCCAAACTTCAGCTCTTTAACACGGGCATCTAAAGGTGGTAAGTCCCAGGAGTTATGGAGTGAACAGGACACCCTGAACCAAATAGATGAGGGCCCCACCAGTGATGTCAGTCTCTCTCTGGATGTCATTGATGAATATGCCTATCCAGACTACAGAGGAAAAGGCTGCATGGATGAAAGTGGCTTTGTGTTTGCCATTGGTGAGCAGTTCACCCCAGGCCCTTCAACGTGCCCTTGCCTCTGCACAGATGAAGGCCCTCTGTGCACCAAGCCAGAATGTCCCAAGGTCCACCCTCGCTGCATTAAAGTGGACACCAGCCAATGCTGCCCGCTGTGCAAGGAGAAAAAGAACTACTGCGAGTTTCGGGATAAGATCTATGCCTCACTGGAAGAGTTTAAGGTGAGCCCATTAACTACGTTGACTTGTTTTTTAAGTGTTCAAACTTGAAAGAAATGCTGACAGAACACCCCCTGCCATCAACGGAGTTTATCATTCAAGCACTACACAGAAACTGGTAACCTTGCCTTACAGCTTGCAAGCGAGCACACAGGCAGATTTATAATGGCAAAGGTCAGCACTTGTCTTTTTTCATCGCACAACGGCAGAATATTACCGGAGGGTGAATTTAGCCATGCAGTTTCAGCAGTGTTTCCCTGTTCAGTTTGTTGATTCACAGCGTTACACTTACAGTAATGTTACAACTCGACCGAGCACACTGCTGCATGTGGGCGTTTGCGAAAGACACAGATACATCAGCGAGGTCTGTACTCTTTTATCTTCTGACACTTCTTTGAAACGCTTGACTCAGGATTGCACCACAGGCTTAGTTCCCCATCTCTGATGAGACTATACATTTAATAGTACCTAATGCTCCTTTTTATGTTTGTCTTTCACCGAAAGATTGAAGCTAATTTAGAGTGTCTCCCTCTCACTCAGTGTTGCCGACAGCTCTTTGTTAAGTCTGCACGGAGGGAATTCTACAGAGGGCTCCACTTCCACAGGCAAACGTCAGCCTTTGAGCTGTGTGGAGGGGAGGTGCATTGAAACCAAGCAACAGGCAGGATTTTATGCTTGATTGCTGCATTCTGGGGCATTGTACTAAATGCTACCTCACTTCATTTTTTCCTGCGGAGAGGTGCAAGCCTCTGCAATGTACAGCAACGCTGACAGACTGAACCTTTCTTCCCTTGTTAAGACTGTAGGTGCATGTACAAGAGGCTGCAAATTGTAAGCACTGAATGCAAATCAAACTGTGCATCGTTAGTCCCAGCATTTGCCCCACATCTGGCCTGTTTTGAGAGAGAATGCTTGGATAGCCATGTCATTTCTAACTCTGTTCACGCACTGAGAAAAGTGGGAGCATCTTTCTTTTGTTTCCCATTCTTATTGATTTCTCCTTATCTTCTGATTGAATAGTGAAGTTCAATTCTAGACACGGCCCAATCTAAAATGAGGTGCTCATTGGCAACAAAATTGAGAGCACTGAGACTTCCCACTTGATGTGGCTTTGTGACACTGACTGCACACTCTCCTAAACAATCTAGACAGAAGTCTCATATGGGGAATTATATCTGAATGTGTGTGCGATGGTCCGTGTGTGTGTGTGTGTCCATGTTTTTGATACTGAGATAGTCCTTAAAAGACTAAAAGCAACAAACGTGGAGCCAAAGATAGCAAGAAATTTATTAAGAGGGAAGGATTTTCTGGTTGTTTGGTTTCTATGCATTACTATGTGTGAACTTTTAATGAGGGTGTTAATTACTGCTCTATGTTCTGCATAAACCAGGTGTCTCCATGTGAGAAGTGTCGCTGTGAGCCGAGCGGAGAGGTGCTGTGCTCTGTGGCTGCCTGTCCTCAGACAGAGTGTGTGGACCCAGAGTACGAACCGGATCAGTGCTGTCCCATCTGCAAAAGTGGTGAGCGTTAAGGCCTTTTCTTTCAACAAAACTTTGGTGAACAATTGATTCCAGTTCAACAAGTGTCCTATTTGTTGCTGCTGAGTTGCTCCAACAACACAGAATAGTATCAATGACACCTCAACTAAAGTAATGAGGGCAAGGCGGCATAACATTCAGTTTGTTGACAGGAAAAATGCAGCGTATCTTGCCATATCAGGTTAGACTTATTTAAATAAAGTCCTATAATAAATATGGTTTAGTGTTATGCATGCCTAGGTCTGTTTTTGTTAAAACAGCAGGCTTAGGCATCCTTTTCTGTCTTGATAGCAAATCTAACTTAAGTTGCTTTAAAGTTTCGAAGTATTTGTTACATTATCTGTTTTTCCCCCCATTAAATTTATGATCCCATCGCTTTGAGAGCTTTGGTTGGGAAGGAGGATTTCTGCATCTCAGAGTGAATTAAGTGAAGTTGCTTCAAATGATTCCCGACAGCATGTCCTAGATTATGTCCCCTTGTTTTCTTGGTGTGAGTGTAATGCAACATGGCAATGTCAGCAACACCGCTTCCTTCAGCAAAAAGAATGATGACTTGCGATATGTATGTCTGACTGTCTGAATCCTGAAGCAGTGCAGGCTGTCTCATATAAACAAGGACACATTATTTGCGTGAAGAAATAAATCCTGCTCCACCTAAAAAATGCTTAGTCTGTATGAGCTACACATGAGATGACAGAACTGCTAATGCCATTTTTTAGTAAAAGAGCAAGCAGCCTATTTTTATTTTCATGCTGTTTCTTGCAATCTTTACATGTTTAATAATTTACGCAAAATCTGAATCTTGTAGAGGCTCAAATTTCAGTAAAAATGAATGGCTTAAATAAACTAAATACTTACTGAATGTATTATTTAGCAAATGACTCGCATCTGCTTAGTTATTTTAATTACACCCAAAATATCACATTAGGATAATTAATTTTAAACTCATAGAACATTAGCATCTGCACGTAATGAAAGCTCATGACTAGTTATTAATCAGTCGTTGCTTACTTCCAAATTAAAACCCTGTCTCACAACATCCACTGATAACAGGTTGGAGAAATTATTATTCATGGCGCATTACTCTTTCTATTAATATTTGCTTGCTGTGATCTCGGGGAATACGTGTTGGTCTTTTGTTCCCTTTTTTTTTGCTGTACACCAAATTTTTACATATGCACATATTGATCATGCAGAGAAAAATGCTTTGTACAGATTTTGGGCATTGCTCCATCTTTCCACTATTAAAATGCCCAGAGGACTTGGAGAGTTTTATTCGAAGACTCATCAGTCTATTAGACACATGTGAAGAGATCCAGCGGACAGAAGAGAGCATACATCTGTATTCCAGAAGTTCCCACCAACTCTGTGGGCTCATTCATCCGATAAGGATTTTCCATTTTAAGATGGCATCAGTCCGTATTACCATAAGATTACCACACATTACCATTGTATAAACATATCTAAGACACCAAGTTACCTGACCACAACTAACACCCCCACAAAGAAATACAAGGATTACTGTTATATTTTGAGATTCGGTGGTTACAGAAGGATTACACTGGTGTGTGTGTGTGAGGAGTTTTGTAGCAATTTCTGTGATTTCGGGGGAGCTTCCTAGAATTTTGCCCTGGATGGCATCATGCAGCTTATTTAATTTTTAGCTTTGAAACTTAAAAACTTTTTGCAGGCATAGATTGTTGAACAGGCATTATGAAAGGGGTGAGAAAAGGAGGGCATGGGGGTGTAGTGGCTGCAGGCTCTGTTCATGTTTGATCCCATAGCCCCTTTAAAAATATCTAGAAAAAAAGGACGTTGCTTAAATTAGGGAAGTATGTAACCTAGCCCCACATTTCTCACTTTCCACCTTTTTGGTGGCAAAATCAGCCGGATTTTCAGTGCAGCTAAACATATTTAATCATATTAATTGTCACAAGGTGTCACAACAAAACTATGATCCAGCAACAATGTATTTAACCTGTGGTCTCTGCTTGGGTCAATTCATTAGTTTAATATAATATTATCTAATTCTCTAACCTATTATCTAATCTACTATGTCATGAATTGAATTTATTATTTAACTCTGATATGAAAAAATGTATAACCTTGCAGTGTGTTTTATCATGCACCAACAAGGACAGAGGAATGTAAATGAGATCTGTGGTTTAAGAAGCTGAAAGTTGGCTTTGTTTTAACGTACTGATGAGAAAGATACATGATCCTAGACTCATAACAGACTCTGTAGAGATTTCTGTTCAGTTTAATATAAAATACATCCTTAGTTTGGAATTTTTTGTAATTCTCTTACTGATTTTGTTCCCATGCAGCAATAAACTTATGTTAGTCATGCAAAACTATAAAACCTAAGATATAATCACAATGAAAGAGTGACATTGACAGTGAATAAATGTCACAATGATCAATTAACTCACAAAAAATCTGCAGATTAAAAAATATATAGGAGATGGAAAGTATATAATGGGAAATGTATATTCAGCACAAGTGCACGCTTCTGATTTCTGCTTTACTCATTTTAAGTCATGTGTTTTACTGCGTATGTTTGCACTCAGACACTGTTTGAATATTGTTATGTTTTAACCTTGAGTTGCAGCTGGCCTGTGCATGAAGGAGAGTAACACGAGAATTTCTCTCCCTGTTACTCTGTGTATGACAAAAGCTGAATTTTATCATTATATCTTTGACTGCTCCCAGATATATTAAAATCAGAGAAGACAAATTAGAAAAACAGACTAGCTTTTTTGTGGCAATACTTCTAAGTGATGGAAAGATAGTAAGATCACAGTGAACATGATATTATTACAATAAAGAGGATGGCTGGTAGGAAATGTAATCATGCAAATGTATAAGTAATGGGTTTTGTGCTGTGTTAAATAATAAAGTATTATGACATGCATCAGACATTTTGATTTAAAACATCACTGAAGACATTTTGCTTCCTTTTGAAATAAGACCCAAGTTCGGCCTGTAACTGGCTGGATCTGTGATCTTCCTCTGGTTTTCAAATAGCTGAAGAGCCTGGTTTTGCCACAAACAAACAAACAAACAAACAAACAAACAAACAAACAAACAAACAAACAAACAAACCAAACAGCAGGATGAACACTGCTTTGTTGGGTATGTACTCTGTGATGATGTTGCACAGGAAACTGCTTATTCATTTATTTTCCATGCCCGCTTTGTCCAGTTCAGGGTCACAAAGGGGCCTGGCTTCTTTGCCAGCTGCCATCAGGTGAGAGGCCAAGTCCAACAGGGAAAGAGTGATGATCCATCATAGAGCCGAGTGTAAATCAAGAAAAAACAACCATGCATCCTCACAATCACTCTCTGTGTCAGGTTTGAATGATCATTTCAGAAACATTTAGGATCCCTGCTGAATGTGGTGGCTGCTCATATGCAATAACAGTATCTACATTTTCCCATCTCATTATGTTGTCATGTGCCGTATCTGGACGAGTATCTTCAGCTGAGGCGTTTAACCTGTTGCAATGATAAGATTATTAATAAGAATATTTAAACCAATGAACCACTAGTTTTTATAAACATAATGTTAATTCTGTGCTGATGATTCAGCCACTTGCGTGTTATGGCCATCCAAGCACACAATGAAAACACAAAAATGAACATCCCTTTATTTGGAGAAACAGTTATTTTTTTTTTTAAATCCTTCCCTACTTTGCAACTCAATGAAAAATGCTACTTAGCTACACTAATAGATTTTTTTTAGAAAAAGTGTCCTCCTTTACCTGGTCTTATTATTACCTTTTATTTGACAAAAAATGTAACCCCGCACATAGTCATGCAACATCCATCAGCTCAGTCACATACTTTTAGTGAAATCTACAGAGGTCCTTATGAAAAAGCAAAAATAGCCTTTGGCAGTACTTATGCCTCATTTGTGCAGTGAGTGTGTTTTAAAGCTGCAGAAGGTGATATTTATCATGTATTTTTAGAACTGTGCCAATCATTTAATGCTCCTATTTATTCTCCTGTGTCCTGCTGGTGTCGACTCATCATTGGCTTAGCTGTGAATACCAAAGTGTGAGCTGTTAATTAAGCCGAGTTGTGAATATCTGTATCAGTATTTTTTTTACAACCTCTTATTTGATGAGGAATATGGCTGGCTGTGATTTCTGGGTGTGAGTCTGGCAGGGTTGTGACAGTGTGCAACCATGAAGTGTAAACACTGTCATCAATCTCGAGATAATCTTTGTAAGTGTCAGAGTGTTGGAGAAAATAGAGATGTCGGTCAGGGAATAACCAAAAATGTGTTCCCTTTGAATCTGTAATTGCTACCTGATTGCATTTGCATTTCATTTCACACAAGACTTGACACTATAAAGTAGATGTAATAGGCAACATGTGAAAAGATAAATACCAAAGGGTATACCTCATGAGATAGCTGGAGGTTATATTAATTGGATGTAAACAGGAGTAAATGAGACATCACTCTTAATCATACTGGTGTTCATCCCTCAGCTCCTATCTATGTCAAAGTGATTATACATCAGATTTATCTTGGTCTTTTATTCACGATGCTTCTTCTGTATTTGAACCACTGTGATTTTAAATGGTGAAGAGCATCGATTGTCAACTTCTATTTCACCGACACTGTTGATCATACAGCGCTCAATGTGAGACTGAGGCAGAGTGATGAAATACCCTCGATAAGGTTACTCAGGGTCGTCAGAGAGCTCTTCCTCTGGTTCTGTTGTTTGTCTTGTCTGCAGATGTTGTTTGAGTGTGGGCAGATGTTAAGACCTCCAAGGATCTCCGATGCCTCCAAAGTGTCACATCAAAGCTCAGCTTAATGGGAAAGGATTAAATCCTCATCCAGATGGATGCCACCAAAAA
Source organism: Pseudomugil gertrudae (assembly GCA_037177535.1). Taxonomy (NCBI): domain Eukaryota; kingdom Metazoa; phylum Chordata; class Actinopteri; order Atheriniformes; family Pseudomugilidae; genus Pseudomugil; species Pseudomugil gertrudae. The sequence goes on along the minus strand of JBAMHV010000017.1, from coordinate 5,993,524 downwards.
GGAAAGGCAACTCTAAAAGTGTGTAGAGAAAAATATAAACAGCTCAGAAAAGGATATATTTAGGCTAAAATTGGATTTAAAGATTGGGTCAACAGGGGGAGGATGGAAAGTAATTCAACAAGTTGCCCATTCTATCTTGTATCCTCACTCCTTCCCATATTCCACACCGCAATAAATCACAATGAAGTATTTCTATGTTTGATAAGTTCATCAATTATGCGAGGGCATTATCTTGGCCTTTTCAGGCATGCAAAATCAATGCTTATGGCAGAGCACCCTGCCTCAGATGTGTTGCTTGTATGCAAGGAGACACTTGGGAAAGAGCCAGGGGAGGAAGATGAAAGTAAGAGGTATCGCTAACATCCACCCCAGACAGTTGTTCATGAATATCAAAGACCAGCTGTGAATGGAGGCAGGTTCTCATCATTTTTTAGTCATTATCTTCAAGCACTGGAACACATTGCAATTAAATGGTTTCATACCCTCTAAAGTTTGTGACTATCATTCGGTTATTGCCATAAAGTTTAATTTAACAATATTGATTCATGAAGCGAGCATCTAGTGAGTGTGAGCCAAAGAGTATGATTTGTTTTCTCTCTTTTTTTTCTAATCCTTTAAATATAGTGGAAATGTTTCTTTTCTTTGGCATTTAGGTAAAGGCATGGAAGTCTTACTGATTTTTTGCCAGCTGCATCTACTTTTGAGGAATGCTCAGGAGCAAAAATCAATGCTGAAGAAGTCTCCCTCCCCGACACCTCTGACACAGCTCCATCCCTCTTTGCCTTTGCTCTTGCTTAGCATCGCCTTGGCAACGCATGAGGAAACAAATGGTGCTCTTCAAGACTCAGACATTAGGGTCAACACTAATCTGGGGGGGATGTGATAAACAGTCTGAACTGGAGCCAAAATCACTTCAAATAGAGCAGCACGAGACATGGTAGCTTGCCTGTTGAGAGAGAGATACAGAGGCCTTTAAATTAAGAGAGGCATGATTCATACAGGACTTTAAGATGTGACAGGCTTTATTTAGTAATAAAAAACATAATAAACATGAGTTAAAAAGAAGCTGTAAATATGGAGATGAAATTACACAGCTTGTCTATTTAAAGGATCTTTCGTTGCACAGATAAGGAGTATAACAAATAGTGTTGGTCTTATCCTCATCTGAAAAGGATCAAATCCAGATGTTGTTGTGATAATATACACATAATAATAGTGTGATTTGGCTCTGGCTGATAAAATAAGAATTTGATTGAATGTAATTTGTTTTTTTGTACAGTTTTGTTTTCAAAACCTCTCACTGTTTTTCACTGACTTCATCCAAATAAGGAGACACAAACCCAAACTTCAGAAATGAATAATTCAGAACAATAATTATCATAGTTTCCCAATCAAGATAATGTCATCATTATATCTTAATTGGGTGGGAAAGTCTATCGTCACAGTCCTCATCTGAGTCAGTTGATGGAAAAATACTCTGTTATTACAAACAGTTTAGTGGACTGTATACCTCCTGCATACTGATGCTTTCTGTTACTGACTGTAAACATGCTAAACTGTCATTCAGTTCATATTTATTCAAACAGCATTACATAAAGCTACAAATAATACATTTTTTAAGAGTGTTAATTTTAGATTTAAACTATTTTTCTTTACTTTTATGAAAAATATCACTCCATAAATGTATCAAACGTTAAATTTGTGATCACATGAAGTTTGATTCCGGTCTTTGTCTTTAGAAGGCGTCAAGATAGAGAAGCATCTAGGATCCGTTTTCTATCCATAAATGTAACAAATAGGTTGGACATGGCTTTAGTATCCTACAGGAATACACTTTTCTACAGATTCACTGATCCACTGTATCAAGTGTGCAAAGGCCACAGAGGCTCAAGGGAATTGAACATTGTTGTGATTGTTACCTTTTGACTTTGAGCCATGTGCTTTGCTGCTGGTGTTATGTTTATATTTGGACATTGCTGTTGGGATGTTCAGCTCTGCTTGAATATTGAAGTTGGCACCATACGTGTAGTGGATATTACAAGGAAAGACACCTGCCAGCAGTTTCTCTGATGTGTTTCTCTGAGGTTGGAAATGCTGCTTAGGAACTTAATCATTGATCTTGAATGGACATAATTCAATCACTTGTTACCCGTTGACACAGATTATCTACTTTGATTAACTAGTCTCTTTGTACAATGTTGTGTCATTCCACAAATTCAACAAAGCACATCTCAAGAATCTACAGAATTTCCATTTTCACGTTATAAGTCATGTCTGTAAATGTAACAGGACATGCGATGTGGACATTCAGAGTGTTTGTATAGTTAACTGTTAAATGTTTCTTACAGAAAGTTTATTAAAACAAGGCTGCAGTTTGCTGAAATATTTCTCTTTAGGTTTCATTTGAAATGAAATTGTATGATGGTGTGTAATTTAAAAACATGTTCCCATTTCTTTTGGAGGAAGGAATAAAGTGATGTGAAACACTTAATGAGACCAGTAACCATCAAAGTCAACATGTGAACCCATGTAACAACAGAGCTAATGAGATTGTCCTCACTCTGGAAAACAGCCAGTAATGTAGGTATACTGATAACAGAATTGATGCCTGCAACAGAGGTAAACTAAATTGAGACAATGGGGACAAAATGCAGTACATGCTGTAATGTAAAGAAATGTTTATTCATTAACACTGAGGTTCAGGATGACAGTCATTTACTGCTGCCTGCTCTGAGCTCATTGCAGACGAACTGAGGCAGTGTGGAAAACTCCTGTGATAAAAAAAGAAACTCTGAAATTTCTCTTTGAAAATCATGAATGCAGGATCCTGCGGGTTAAAGAGAAGGGGGCCAAGCCTCTTGCCAGAGTTGAGAAGCCTCCATCTGTGATTGAATGGGGGTGTATCAGTGTACATGGCATGGATAACATGCACAGCTGCAAAATCTCCATTAACCATGAGATGATTTCTAATGCATGCTTCATGTGTCCGTTTCATATTGGTACTTTGTTACTGAGTTGATTATTTAATAGTTGGTACTTTGTTCAAAACCTGGACACCCAATAGCTGACACAGATTTAGGTCTCAGCTGGGCTCTTTACCTGCATCCAACTTAAACCATTTTAAATATGATTTTTCAACTTTAATTAGCATCAAATGTGACACAGTATAACTATGTTGGGACATTTACATGATACATAAAGACTGTAAATGATTACCTAATTAAGAATAATAAAAAATTTAATGTGATTCAATATTTATAAATGATAATGAAGAATATAATAGGTGGCTAAGACATCCAAAGAAACATTTCCCCCCTTTGTTTTTACCTTTTGTGTCACCCTTTGATCAGATCCTTGCATTTTATTAGGTCATTTTCTGTTGCTGGCTCTCGCTGATTTGATTATTGTAAGGAAAGGTCACAATAATGAAGATAATATTCACATTATGTCTTAACAATTACTGCACTGCTGGGCTGCTAAATGGTTTTTGCCTTTAGTCTGCTTGTTAGGTATTATTTTCTCAATGTTCTTTCGAATAATAGCCTAATGTAATTTCAAATGATTTTTCTCAGCATCGAGAAAGAGTAGGGAAAAAACTAAATAAGAAAATTATCCAAGTTTAATATTTGAATCAGTTTTGTTTTATAAGCAAGAGAAGGTCAGTCAGTGCAGTCTTTCACCTGGACACTTTTGTGGTTGCTAGTGAGAATTTGTGGCTCTGATAATGAAGGGAGATTAGAAAGTCAGAAACAGCTTATCATGGGGAGCAGCTAATAATGTATTCAACCAAACACCCACACAATGGTCATAAAACTATGTAAAGCCATACTGTCTGCAGAGTTGATGCAAGGCTGTTCATATTTAAAGTCAGAGTCTATCTCTCAGTGTCCTTGGGAGAAATTATGCATTTTTGTTGTTAGATCTAACAAAGTTCTCCCATTTTCTGGTTTTTATAAAGCGGGTTCGTTTTTAGTCTGCATTTATAATGCAAATGTACGCAAGAAGCGCATTAAGATGAGTGAGAGCTTATGTTTTTTTTTCTCCTTTTCCATTACCTTATAATGCAGCTCTGCAGGTTGTAACATGTCAGAATTAAGGACTGTGATGATCGGCACACATCCTCGTTTTCCCTGTCCATTATCTGAACTGCTAAAGAGCCAAAAACCGCAGGTGCTAATGGCTATCCCTCTCAAACACTTCCCATGCCAACTTCTAACATGCTGCTGTGACAGTTTGTGTCCAACTGTTCATGCACATGCACAATCCATTTGTCTCTGATTCTTCGGGTGCTACTGAAAGGCTTTTGTGAAGCCTCATGTGCCTATAAAAATCTTTTCCTGCATCAGAGGATGAGAGGCAGAAAGGGAATATAGGAAGCACGGTGAGTGATGTAGAAATGGGATATATTAATGCAGGTGGGTGTAAAATGAATGACTGTGTAAGACTTACAACAAGAAAGCGCAGTGGCTCCAAATCCATGCATTAATTAACACAAATGACTGGATGACAGGCTGTGTTTTAATCCCAGCTCCAGAAGGAAATGTTTTGTGTTTATTTGAGGCATTATAAGATTATATTTTCTGTGTTTTTGCTCTCTGAGTGTATCTGAGACATGAGAATTTTTTTCTTTGTGTTTCTAAATGCTACTAATGATGATGTATTAGTGGTGACAGCCGCCTGGGCCATGGGATGAGTTGTTATTCAGATAGGGTGTGTGTGTGTTCATCTGAAGACTTATAAATGTGTTAAGTTTGACATCTTGACGGCCCTCAGCAAACTGTTCACATTGATTGATGTGCCAGAAGGCTCCTTCAGGGTTCTGCTGTTCAATGAAATGCAGCTGAAAGACTCGCCATTTATCAGCATCTTAATTAAACAACAGAGTGGCTCAAGACCTTGTTAGTCTACAGAACGTAACCATTGTTATGCTACACCTGAAGTTTTGTAAGCAATTCCCTCTGTGTTTATATTTTGCAATGCAGCTTAAGAAATAATAGATGATTTATGAGCCCTTTTTATTCCAGCCATTGGTCGAGGACGGGGACACATTTACTAGGCAAAATCCCCTCATCTCGCATGCTGTCTGTAATGCATAGAGGACATTTATGCTCTGGCTGCTGCTCTTCAGCTTTTCCAATGTGTTTGCAGAGGAAGAAAATAAAAAACATCCTCCAGGTTTTTGGGTTTCAAAACAATTAAAAACAACCTCCAAAAAACAAACAAATAACAGAAACTGGCTTCTACTAGGCTTCCAGTTTAGGTAATCAACATACGACTTAAATCCCACTATGGTTCGACTAACCAAAAAAAACCAAAACGAGGAAACATGAAATGTTATGATTTAGCGGCTCGTAAAAATCACATTTTGCATTCGATCTTTTTCTGTTGACGTTCGGAGCCCCAATCATCAGCCCCCCACCACCGTGTTTGACAGTTTGTACTGATATGCTTTATTTATTTATGGTTTTACATTGTGCTAAACATTATAGAGAAAGACTTCTCTGGTCTTTCTGAGTCCTGTAACATACATCTTATATATTGTTTAGCTCTGACTTTGCATACTGTGCTGCCATGTTCATTTGGAGGGCAGAAGCTTCCTTTTAGCAACTCTTCCAAGCAAGTAAGCACAGTCTTTTTATAATTGTACTACCATAAATGTTAAGCTTTAATTTGGTCAATCTGTAGGATATAAAATGTAGTTCCAGTTTTTATTTTTATTTTCAATAGACACTTTCAGAATTATCCACTTTGACCTTGGGGGTAAACATACTACTTTTGTAAAAATTAGAAACTGTCTTCAGTCATTTCCGCAAGATGAGCAATCACTCATTTTATAACGATGGACTCCAAATTACGTGGAAATATCCTCATGACCCTCCCCAGGTTGATGGGTAGCAAGAGTTTCTAATAATTGATGCTGATGACTTTTTGTTTTGGCATTGTGTCAACACACCTACAGTATATGTTCCAGACCAGCAAAGGTCCAAAAGGTGCTGAAACATCTAAATCAGGGGTGGGGAATTTTGGTCCTCGTCTTGAACGTTTTCCATGTCTCCCTGTTCCAACACACAAGGTTGGAATGAATCACTGTGCAGATCCTGATAAGCTGTTAGATCTATTTGATTTAAATGGGGTGTTCTGGACCAGGGATTCATGGAAAACCTGCAGGATTCCGGCTTGCACGGACTGGGTCCCCCCACGTGGTTAAGTAATCGAGCGGATTGAATTAGCATCACCTGGCAACTTAATTTGTATGCAGAAATTAATGTTTTTGATGCATCTGTAACACACTGCATTTTCACTTAGTTTTTGTTAAATGTTTTTCAAACAGTTCTTTAATATGATGTAAAATTATTTATGAATTTATTTGTCATTTAAAAAAATATTCTTTGGTTGCACATAACCATAAAGGAATCACCAAAATAGTGTAGACTCCAGTGGAGGTCTGACTGCTTTTACATGTTTATTGCATAGTTTCCAAGCTCATTTCTTACCAACTACTTAACAAAAACTTTCATTAGCAAGAGCCAATTTCCTGCAAAATAGCAAATGAACAGTCCCTTGGGCTGCACTTCAAAACTTTAATAAAGCACTGCGTAACACAGCTTAATTTGTTTTTTATGCACTGTTCACACTCTGTGCACTTCAACCTCAGGGTTATGAAAGAAGAGAAACTGCCTTCAGCAAGAAGCATGCTTTGGTAGTAGTGAAGCTGATCCTGAGTATGAAAGAAATTATAATTGAATATGTTTCGTGTGCACACAGAAAATGAGAGGACATAGTAACATTGAATAAAAAATGCCTGGATTTAATATCTGAACTCTAGTAAAAGAAGACCATCAAAGAGATAAACATGTCCTTAAGAATTCAGTGTACTCACCACAATCCCCAGGTACATCTCTCTTCTGCTGAGAGATTAGAGTTTCAGGGTAAAATCCTCCTCTTCATAAACCATGAATGGCCACTTAGCGGTCCGAAGGGCATGCAAATGACGGCAAAAGAAAAATCTTTTCTTGAGCAGATACAAATCCAGCTTAAGATTAATAGTATAATGGATGTGAACAAAACCGGTAAGAAATTCCACCTTTAATGGCACCCCAGTGAAAAGTCAAATGTGAGCAGCTGTCAGAAATGTGAAGTGACAGTTACAAGTGTGTTCAGAGATTTTTGTGCTTGTGCTTCCTATATTCCCCTTACAAAAAAGCTCTATTTTGGGAAAAAAAACACTGATATGAGAGTCCATTTTCCACTGAGAGAAATGAAACAAAGCACAATGTACTTGGTCTCTTGTGTTTACTGTCCTCTTTGACTGACTGCATTCATTTTTACTGGGATGCCATGAAAGAACTGCTCAGTTGAATAAACTCCATATGGAAATCCGGTCATTGCAACAGATGTGTCATCTAAAAGTAGCAGTAAAACAATCACTGATATCATGCCCTACTTTCATACTGCTACCCGCCATCCAACAGTGTAGCTTTGCATAGATGTTTTCCTATTTCTTTCTTTACTGAAAGTTTAAATGCGTGGTTGGATAATTAGACCATCTTAGTGGATAAGTAAGTTTGTTATTGTGTCCATTCAGTGTGATGCTTTTCATATATCCATCCATCCATTCATTTTCCACCGCTTATCTGAGGTCGGGTCAGGGTGGCAGCAGCCTAAGGAGGGAAGCCCAGACGGTACCACATACTCTTGAAACACCCCCCACAGGAGCCCCCGAGGGACATGGTCGAATGCCTTCTCCAAGTCCACAAAACACATAGACAAACTCCCATGCTCCCTCCAGGACCCTGAAGAGGGTATAGAGCTGGTCCACTGTTCAAAGAACAGGGCAAAAACCACGCTGCTCCTCCTCAATCTGAGGTTCGACTATTTGATGGACCCTCCTCTCCAGTACCCCCGAATAGACTTTCCCAGGGAGGCTGAGAAGTGTGATCCCCCTGTAGTTGGAACACACCCTCCGATCCCCCTTTTTGAAAAGGGGGACCACCACCCCAGTCTGCCAATCCAGGGGCACTGTCCCAGATGTCCACGTGATGCTGCAGAGGCGTGTCAGCCAGGACAGCCCCACAGCACCCAGAGCTTTAAGAAACCTTACGACCGGCTTATTGATGGCACAGTGATGTGTTCTGCACATTTATGGAGCTGTTCGGTGCTCAGCAGTGTTCCAAGCCTGAGAAACCACTTCACATTTATTCCATCTGGATAACTGCATGATGTTGCAAGCTGAGACTTGCTTTTTGAACGCTGGCGAGTGGAAAGAAACACACAAGCCATCTCGAATGCATACTTTTGTTGATTTAGCAAATAAACCAGTGAAGACGTCACTGGAGGACATGTGAAAGGGACAGAGGAAGAGATAAGACAAGAGTCAAGATAAGACTACCTTTAGTTCACCGAACAGCTTTGATGCAAAAATGAGGAAATAGGGAGCATGTCACAGAGAAAATCTTCCTAAGCTGCATAAGGCATCTTTACAGGGGTCAGAATAACCTTTTCAGAGTCAATGTAAACAGAAAAGTCTGTACAAAGTTGTAACAAGATTGGAGAAATGTTGCACATGAGCTATTGTGTCATTGCTAAGCCAGAAAACATGAGTGTGTGGAAAAGAAAATTAAATCAGCCCCATGATTTATTCGCCTTTTGCAGCAACAATTCTTTTCAGGGTGATTTGACCACCCTTACATCTTTGTGGAAGAAGCCCACCCCTCTGAACTGTTGTCACTGTGCTTCAGATCATTGTCTTGTTTCATATCTGTAGGTTTTACTGTTCGGACAGACGAATTGTGTTTTTTCACATACAATGGATTAAACTTAATTTTTATTTTGGTTGCTTGTTTAGTATAAGGTTGTGATATCGAGATCTGGGGTCTGGGTATTTTGCTTTGTCCTTAAAACCAGAGTACAGAAAGAAGATGAGTTTTCTTTTAAACATATTACATGAGAGACAGGGCTTACTTTTTAGAACTGTTGAACAGGAACAGGGTTTATATAATGTCAACATTTAGCAGTCAGAATTCAGGTCTTTGTACATCCATTAAAACCTGAACAACAAATAAGGCAAAGAGAATGACATTTTAATAAAGAGTGGATATAAAAATTATAACAATAATAATTGATGGATGGAGCGTTACATGATGGTGGATATTTCTCATATTTTTACACATTTAAAAGATCATTACCAGAAGAACTCAGTAGGAAGGGTCATAGTTTAAAGGAAGGTGAGATAAATATGAAGGTCCAAAATTATTAAGATACTTATAATCTACTAAAACACTTTAAACTAAACAAAATCTGAAAATAACAGAAAAGTTTAATGTAAATTTGTGTTCACAGACAGATTTACTTTTCCTTTTACTTTACATAAAGATAGATATAGACAGGAGTACAGAGTTAGTACATTTTCTGAAATAGTCACACATTGATTCTTCACATTTATTGGCTTTAAAGGACTGCATTAAGAGACCAAAGGAGATGGAATTACACAACAGGTGGAAAATCCTAGTTGCTATTTGCATTTCCAAATAACTTTACTATAAAATGTCACGTTTTGCTTTCAGTCACTGTTTCCCTTTGCTGTGGTTTGCTGTTTTGCCACTGTTTTACATATAAAATGCTGCATGGTTTAGGTTAGACATGACAAACACGAAGCAAAACCTTTATTACAAAATGACCAGATGCTCTACTAACATATTGCATTCAGATATTCTATTTTGGATTACCAGCGACTAAACCCCACTTCCTCAGCTGAACACATAAAATGTACAAAGATCAGAAAATGTTGCTGTGGCATGAAAAAAACAATGGTTTTTATCAACATGAATACATTTTTTGTTATTGTTTTGTAACTATTTAACTTTTATGATGAGACGAGGCTGAAATGGAGGTTATAGAGAGGTTGTTGATGTGCGTCCTGCATCCAGACTGAGTTTCCCAGGTTTTAACTTGGTATCCTTGAGTTTGAAAACGCTATCATTTTTAATTGCCATTTTTTCAGGCAACACAATGCAAGGTGACTTTGTATTGTGTGGTCAGTCCTTAATACTTCCTTTTTAGACTCAGAGCAAGGTCCTTGGATGCTCTTGAAGCAGAAAAGCACGGACGTGTGCAACCTGAAAAACACTGTTCTTTTTTGTCTCTTTAAAATAACCCCAGCTCCGAGGTAAGGAGGATTTCTCTGGTGTCCGTACACTTTTAGCAGCACATTAACTTACTCATCATCAAGCTTCTGTTGATTTTAATTTGACCCAAGCAGAGCTCCTACGGCATATTAAAACAGAGGAGAAGGACAAATCCATGCATTATTAGTGTTCTGTGTTATTGTGTGACATGGGGCCAACATTTTATTTAGATTTCATTTTATTTGAACTACGTTTGTCTTTTATTTATATGTTTTATTGATAAAGATAGATAGATAAAGATATGGTTGATTGTTCCTCCTGGAATCAGTGGCTTTGCCTGTTCGGGTTGTGGGGTCATTGGTGTGATCTCCTGGGTCTGGGGGGCTGTGGGGGTCCTGCATGGCAGTTCTGTTACTGTGGCCTGCCCTGGCCTAGGTGTTTGCTGTCGTGTTACCCTTTGGGGCCATGGGTAAGCTGGCTTCTGGTATTAATAGATCCCAAAGATATTGTTTTCTCACTGCAGCTTCATCCAAATGTCTTTACTCTATATAAAGACATGTGTGTGTGAGTGTGTGTGTGTGTGTGAAAGATTATGTCTAAAATGTTTTTTTATATATTGTAAATCACTTTGTGTTGCTCTGTGCATGAAATGTGCTTTAGAAATTTGATTGATTAACTAGCACTGCAGCCTCACAGGGAGGAGGTTGCTGGTTTGACGTTTGAGACAGTGGACTTGCTTGTTCTCCCCATCTTAGCATGTTTTTTATCCGACTTCATCCCATCGTCCAAAGACATGCATGTTAGGTTGATTGATTTGAAATTGACCTCAGGAGTGAATATGTGTGTGGTTGGTCTGGACGACCTGTCCAGGATGTACCCACCTTGTCCCCCAATGATTGCTGGGATGAGGTTCAGCTACACATGACCTTATATTGGAACAAGTGGTACAGATAATGGATGGATGGATATGAAGCTTATTTTCAATAAAACATTTGCTTCCATGTTTTTCTTGTATCACTACAGGACCGAACTGCTATGCGGACACAGAAGTGATACCGGCCGGCCGAGAAGTTAAGATTGACGAGTGTACGATCTGCTACTGCACGTATGAGGAAGGCACGTGGCAGATTGAGCGTCAAGCCACCTGCAGTAAAAACGAGTGCCAGCAGAGTTAAAGACTAACACTGCAAGAGAGGAGCAACATTGCACAGTACCAGTGCCAATCAGCATGTACACGCTCGACCTTTCGCCCAGTCTACTGGACATCCGGGTCGGTCAGCAGCCCTCCAGCATTTCAGCATTTATACTGTTGTCACTCCTGGATGACTGAAAAATGCTTTTATGAAAGTTTATAATCTACACACAGAAGATTTATTTATCTATGTATGGAATTATTTATAAATATAAACAAAATATAGGGGTATGCTGAGCTAGTGAAAAAATATTTTTTATAGCCTCTGTATTTTAATAAGCAATGTAGGTCAATTAAACAACAGAATGTAAAGAACATACACACAGCTGTCTTTGGAGGTGAAAACCTCAATGTCTCAACATGTGGTGACCATCCAATAACCGGCCCCTCGACCACCAAAGTGCAGACTAGAACATCCATTTCAGATTGATGGAGAATTGTGTAGGATGACAAGCATAAAAAGAAAACAAATGTAAGTGGACTCGACTGTTTCCTGAATTCTTTTACCTTTTTTGGGGAGGATGTTCAGATGTGCTTTAATTTCTAAGTGTTTTTCTTTTGTATTTCTCTTAGTACTGTGTGTTAATGTTTCAAATTAATGCCAATCTGTGCTCTGTAAAATACTAAACTGTTATCTTTTTGTTTTTATAGCTGAAGATCTTCATGTTGATGGTGTTTTGCAGACTTGCATATGAATAAAGTCCTCTCAGATCATTAAATAAGACTGAAACGGTGCGACTAACTCACATTTTGTCTTCTGAAAAAAAAACATTTGGCACTTCTGATATTGTGTATTACTTTTGAAAGTGACAAATCTGAACAAATCAAAGTGTCAGATGGATCCATCTTTCTATTTTGAAGTTGAAATCTGCTTATGTGAAAGCAACAAGTTAATATTTAATAAGCTGTCAAGAGGACGTGAAGTTACCTGCTGCAGTTCCATTTCCAGCAGCTATAAGCATCACAGTATAAACAAGAGAGACTATGGGATATAATTGTCTCAGGATTTCTGACTCCATAAATAAAGGCCAGACAGAGGAAGGTGATGTCATTGATTACAACTTAGTTTTATGATTTTAGATAAAAATAGGTCATCTAAGCCACTCCATATTTCGTTTTGTCCTCATTTTCTCTTTGAATAGGAAACGTAATGAATGCAGAGTAATGTGGCCCATTGACCAGATCATGAAATGAAGATGAATAATTTAAGTTCAGGTTATGAACACCGCTGTGCCAGTTGTGATAAGTGGATGCAGGTGTTGTGTTTCTTCTTCCCTCCTGTTATCTCGCATTTTCGAGGAAGAGCTCTCCATGTTGCCCTCCGCAATGTGCTGGCCATGCTGCAAAGCTCTTTGATCAAGAGGTTGCCAGACAACGATGTTACATCTCCAGCAGGGAGACGTGCCTGTCAGACAGCCATCTGTATCGAGGTAAATAAGCACTAAATGCATGTACATGCCATGTGAAAGGCATCTCTCTGAGCAGCAGGGGAGCATTGGCACTGATCTATTAGGATATTCAGACTTTCCTTAACTCTTCTGCTCCTCTTACTGTAAGAGTCTCTTCAGAACTGTTTCACTGTTGTGAAGCAAGACTCATGCATTCAAGTGTTCCCTATTTATAAAATCCTACCTACCATCCTTTGTAAGGTTGCACTTTCGTCTGTTAATAGATATATTCTATTGATTTACAAGATATAATTCCCTTACAAATAATGTATCTGCTGTATGTCATGTGTACAGTAACAAAACAGGTTTCCTAGTTAAATTCTTACTTTGCCATCCACACTGAATACAATGGGAATTTAAATAACACAGGCACATACATTGAAATATAATTATATATGTTCCAATGATACACACACATAAATGTGAAGCATGGATTATTGTGTCAGGTAATGGGCAACTGTGGGTACTATCTGCCGTTTGGATCTGCTCGGCCATGTACTGCCTTTAGATTGGTTTATATGCCAGCCTTTATTTAAAATGGGATATGTATATGAGTTGATAGAAAAAAGGCATGATTAAGACAGGATTTAGAGTCCTTTTATCAGAAACAGAGTAGTTTTTTCTGCTTTGAAAATGAAATTCCCAGAGATGTATGCATTTAAACTCTATCACAGACAAGCCATTAATTGGACGCATCTGTTAGAATGGCCCATAGGAGATTAACTTAGTCTCCCCAAAGCTGGAACTATGTAATTAGGCTTCTGCCCTGTTCTGGACAATGTGCACTGCAGCACTAAGACAAAATATGTTCATATTACAGTCTGTGATGAAATATATTATTCATTTTCAGCAATCAGTGAATGAATGAAAGCTGTAATATAGTGAACCTCAGAAAAAAGTTGTCATCCTGATGTAGCAGCTCCTCATAAGAGATTTTAAGATATAGCCCTATTTCCATCAGCTTTTAATTATGTATAGAAATTGATGTTAAAAATGGAATTTGGGCAAAGAATCAAATAAAGAAACAGAAAAGCATAAAAAGGAATATTAAAATTTTGATGCATGCAATACAATTCAGTAAAAACTTGAATAAAAGACTAAAAAATATGTGTCTAGCTAATAAAACATCTCACTAATACACATAATGTTTTTAATTAACAGCAGGTCAGTGACACAGCTGGTTGGAACAGTAGCATTATACAAATACAAGGTCTTTTATTAGACAGGAAATAGATATTACTCTTTATCAATCAACTAAGAACAAAGATTCTCGGTTTAAGACTGCAAAGAATTTGGCCATTTTACCATCTGTCCAAACAGGATTCAGAAAATGTGGATAATGAAAGACATCCTGCCTGTAATGTCCAGAACCCTCCAGCAGCAAAGCAGATGCCTTGGTGGAAATCAAAAACTGAAAAATGTTGCCTGAGAAAGAAATGATTACTGTGTCCACAAATTCTATGTAAGTTAGACATAAACCAAAGCCAGAAACACCAAGACCCTCTTCGTGCACTCACCTCCTTTGAAATGAATTTTGGAAAAGAGAAAAACTGCTCAGTGGTCTGTCCAATTCAATCTCTTTAAATAATAGACTGTGTTAGAAGAGAAGGAGCATCCGGCTTGTTTTTACAAATAGAGCACATGGAAATAATACCTCAACTATTGCAACAATTTTACCATGAAATTAGAACAAACACTGTTTTTTAAAAAATATTAAGGACAACTTTGCTTATTTTAGCAAGACAACTCAAACCACATTCTGCATGTTTTAGAACAGGATGAGATAAACAAACAAGGTTTATTGGGGGTAAAAGTTGCTGTGGCAGGTGGCATTTTCTAAATTTACTGTAAAAAAATGACATTATAATGTGGTATTATTAGGATGATATAACTAAATGATATAACATGCATACAAATTTATCTAAAGTATTAATACATAGTTTATAGATATTAGATATTACTGCATCTAAAGTTGTACTGCATAAATGTTACATCATGTACATAACATTTTTTTGCATGTGTTTGGAAAGAATACTATGGAAGCCAACAGCAACAACTATTGTTTTTTTATGGTTATCATGAGAAAATAAGTAAATTTTCTCGTTATCTCAAGATGAGGACCTCTTTGTTAGCGAGATAATTGATCTTGTAGTTACTGTAAGTAAGTAGTTACTGTGTTACCCTGAGTTCACTGATCAATACTGACCCGTGATAGCTGGGGGGAGGGGCTACAGTTCATGTATACATGTCTAATTATGTGAATGAGTGATTGGTAAAACTTAATAGTGAAACAGATCACAATTTCAGCATTTGTCAGACCTGATAGAATTAAATTCAGGTTTATTGATCAGTTGCTGATACACCTGAGTGGCTTGACTGTACCTAGACATCCAAAGCTATTTTTTCTGGGATGTCTTGGTAAAATCACTGACATCAGATCCACAAGAAGATAATGGCTAGCTCTCATCCATGCTGAAGGACAGCACATATATAAATGCATGTATACAAAGTGTGCAGGTCCATAATTCCTGCAGACTGGAAACCAGTGCTGCTCCCAGTACACCACAAACACTCAATAAATTCCACTACAACTTATTGTGTATATTATAATTTCTTATTTGTAAAATGTGTAACAACAAACACTTTCTGTCTGCATTTCATCACGTGTGTGGGTTCTTTCCGAGCTCTCTCCCAGTCCAAACACATCTTAGACTGATGTGATTCTCTAAATTCTTACAAAGCGTACGTGTGAGTCTGATGATGTTTGTTTCTCTGGGTTGCTTCTAATGGGATAGGATCAGCTCCAGCCCCCTCGCAACCTTGCGTTTGAATGATCCGTCAACATAAATTGTTGAGCTATAACAAGAAAACTGTTGAAAAACATGCCGGCACGGCCGCAGTCAGCTTCAGTAGAATACAACTTAAAAAAATAGCATCTTTAAAAAGTCGCAAATGTAAAGTGCAATTTTATGGTTGTGTTTTATTTATGAGACTCTTCTGATGTGCATTTACTATTAAAATGACATCATGGGATCAGAGGCATTGTTCATAGAACAGAAGAGAAATCAATTCCATAAAATGCTTATACATTTAAAGTCTGTTTACCTTTGTATGTATGCAGCGACATACATAACACAAACAGAGCATGAAATCAGGCTTGTTAAACAGTTACTGGATTTCTATACAAGTAGTTTAATTACATGTATTTATTACATATGATACATATATTACATGGGATAAGCAGT
Source organism: Pseudomugil gertrudae (assembly GCA_037177535.1). Classification (NCBI taxonomy): domain Eukaryota; kingdom Metazoa; phylum Chordata; class Actinopteri; order Atheriniformes; family Pseudomugilidae; genus Pseudomugil; species Pseudomugil gertrudae. The sequence continues at coordinate 5,977,515 of JBAMHV010000017.1, read as the reverse complement.
CGAGAGAACCCACGCAAACACAGGGAGAACATGCAAACTCCACACAGATACTAAACAAACCTCCCCAGCCTAGGCTTGAACCAGCAACCTTCTTGCTGTGAGGCCACAGCAGTAACCACTGATCCACCATTCTGCCCACAGTCACTGCGTGACATAATTTTGACTGTAGTTGCATTCATAAGGAGGAAATCACAGCCATAAATCACACTTTGTGTAATTTATTTAATTGTTTTGAGCTATTAATTTATCAGACAAATACAAACAAAATATTTTTGTGGGATTTGATGGATGCAAATTGAACCTTTTGAAACATTTGATGAATATGCACGCCTCTCCTTGCACACATCCTGTATTTAGCAGTTATCTTACTGCTTATGCAAAGGTTAGAAACATATGCATTGTAAAATATTACAGTCCTAAAGTCACAGTTAGTCTTTTTTTCCATGGTGTTGCCTGGCAAAAAACAATTAGCTGAAAAAAATGCTGTTGTCTCAGTATTTTGAAGCCTGGATTGTGATAAACAGAGGAAGACAGGCAGTGCTGGCAGCAGCAAATAAAGAAATTGCCAACGAACAGAACGTACAGAAACAGTGAGCTGAGTCAAAAGCACAGAAATTACAACAGTAAAAGCTCCTGACAGGTCAGTGTTTGCCTACCAACACCTCCCACAAAGAAACCACCTTCAGCAGAAAAGAAATGCCAGAAAAAGAGACAAAACAAGAACAAATATTTTTGTTTCTTTCTGTTACTGGAGACTCCTTTCAGCCAGTAAAGGACTGAAAGGAGAACCTGCAAAGCCTCTTCTGACTGGTAAGTAAGAACTTATTGTCAACATTGTGGGTGCAGTTTCTGTTGCAGCTACGGCATTTCTCATTTCACTGTGTCAGCGTGTAGTGTGTATAAATTGCTGATCTGCCTGCTTGGGATGTGTAAATTACCAGAGAATAAAGGATGTACATTAACAAGGACACGTTTTTCCTACTCAAGGCAGAGCCAGTGAGTGGGAAATGCTATTGCATTGATATTTTTGCTAACAAAACAAACTAATAGTATAATCTCAACTGTACACGTTACCACAGCCAGTTGATCATGTTTTGAATAGATTTCAGTTAAAACCAATGGCTAGATAGAAATAAAAGACTTGAAAATGAATAAATAAATACAAATTAGGCTTACCCCAGGACCACACAAAAATTATCATATAATGGATTAATATAGATTGTGTCAGTTTAAAAACAATAAATTACCTTGAATTGATAATTTCTGTAAAGTGTCTGAAAATGGTACAGTCCAAAAAGAGCTGAGTTGAATTAAACTGACCTGAACTAAACAAAATATGTCACATGGCAGTACGAAGGTTCTTGCTCAGAATATTAGCCGTGGTTTGTCGTCTATGTGCACAAAAGCAATCAGATCATGTAAAAGCAGGACTGAAAAATATATGTTACTATCTTAGGGGGGGGGAGGCATGTATTCAACAGCAGAAAGAAAACATCTGTTTTTGTTGCTTCAAACACCAAATCTCATTTAGTTATTTTCTTTTTGTTATTGCGCTGAATAATTTATTTTTGCTGAAGTTCAAGCCATCGAACAACAGGAAAATTCCAGTCAGTAATTTCATTGCTCACACTATATTCTCTAAAAGTTTTACCAGCAAGCAGTGCTCTGGCTTGGTTTGTGTTTATGTATAGATAGGTTTACATTTGTCATACTTCGATGCATTAAAGATAGAGACCCGCAGTGCATGAGCAATGTCGGCATGTTTTCAGAGGGAATGAAAAAGCTAATAAGATTGCTTTTTGCCTGCCCAAGTTTGATGTATCTCAGATACATAGCAATTTAGATTTCTGTCACACTTCTCCCTTTTAGACTGTTTATATGTTTACAGCCACTGAAAAACATGTAATTAGTTTACTACACACACTTGAGAGAGGCACGACGAAGAATATTTCTAAGGTTTCCAAAAACTGGTTATCCACCCCAGATAATATACCTTATAACCATAGGAAAATAATGTTGTCATATTCCAGTGCCAAATATAAAAACAGAAGTGATCGCTCCAAATTTCCAGGACTATGTTGTTTTCAGAGTAAAGATGCTGCTTGATTGATGCTTTACATCAAACCACTTCAATAGTCAATTCAATCAAAGTTTTTGAAGCATGGACTTACTCTTTATCACACAACTCCAGTTCCAACAAGATGGGATGCTGAGTAAACTGTAAATAAAAACATAATACAACCCTATGCAAATCTCTTAAAGCCCCATTTGATTCCCGGTGGAACACGATATATCAGACGGAACTGAGACATTTATCATTCCAGTCAGTTCATTATATTCATTTGTGTTGCGCTTTACCAGGTGACCCAATGCATTCCAATAAAACCAGTGCCAACAAAGTAAAACTTTAAAATGAGAAGTATATCAGTAACAATACAATACAATGAAATGTCACAGTGTCTCCAGGTATTTAAAGCCAGTCTGAATAAATATGTTTTGAGTCTAGACTTTACAGAATCGGGTCAGTTAAGATGAGAATACACACAGAGAAATCTCCTGCACTGACGTGTAGTTCACATGTAATTTCACGGGACTGCAGAGCATCAAGCAGAAAATGTCAGCACTCCCGAATGAGTTTATTATCTTCAGGATTTCAGCTAATGAAACTGTTGGTGAAGAGTTGGACAGAAAGGCTCGTGGCTTCATCACATTCATATGGTCTCCCACAAAAGTCTAACCTCATATAACTTTGTTCACAGAAAGGCTTCCTTAAGCTTCCACAGCTTAAAATTTAAGTGTCTTTACCCACAAAACTAAAAATACAGAACCACCAAGCTACTCAGTCATGGTAACCTTAAATACCCCTTTAAACAGACATTGACCCTGAAGTCTTGAAACCATGCACCTTTGCCCAATAACCCACTCACAATCAATCCCGTCCAGTGACATCGCTAATTAGGTCAAACCCTATGAATGGTGATCTGCAACACATGATATGTATGGTGAGTAACACAACAACACAACACAGCAGTGTAAGCCAATAAACAGAACTGCTTGTATCAATGCTGGTCTGAGTCTGAAACAGGTGTTTATGTGTATGAGCTTTACTTCAACATAAAGCCAGAACACAAACAAACCCGAGATATGTCCGCTGACCACTGAGCAAAGATCAAGCCTGTAGTGTTAAACCAATAAATAAATACATGTGGCTAATTCAAAACTATTGTAATGATGTGAAACAGTAAAAAATACAGTTAATTCACCCACTTTGACAAACAACCCACATACCATCAGCAGACAGGCTGAAAGCCTGCATCTCTATCAAGTTTGGTCCCTTCCTTTGTCCTATGCCTCAGCGCTCGTGGTTTCTAAAAAAGATTTAAACATTTTGATCCATATGATCATAGAATAGTTTTCAGCTCAAACCATTTTAAATGAGCTGGGATCCAGATGAAATGGTGGTGTTAACAGATGGTGGCGTCTTCTTTGAGCTTTTAGCTGCATTTGTGAATTTCATGGAAACTATGTTCACATGCAGAGATTTCTTTAGATGTTCCTGATTCCATGTAGTGATTTCCTGTAGAGGGATGTTTGTTTTTAATGCATTGCTGCCTGAGATCATCACAAACATCCAGAGATTCTCCCTGATTCTCTGAATCTTTTCATGGTATTGTACATTTTACAAGGCCGGATCGTTACAGTGTTCAAACTTTTATGACAAGAAACATTTTAATGAAATATCCCCACAACTTTTAGACTTGTTGCCTTGTTGGCAGTCATTGATTATTTTTTGCCAATTACTTGCCCAGCATTTTAATTGAAATTCATGCTTGTCTTCATAGCAAGCAGGTTGCTGGTTTGAGCCTCGGCAGAGAGGAGGTCCAAACAGTGACCTCTCTGTGTGTCGCATGTTCTCCCCGTGTTAGTGTGGGTTCTCTCTACTCTGGCTTCCTCCTACCATCCAAAGACATACATGTTAGGTTAATTGGTTATTCCAAATTCTCCATAGGAATGAATGTGAGTGGGTGTCTGTCTCTCTGTATAATGTACTGGCGACCTGTCCAGGGTGTACCCCGTCTCTCACCTGAAGGCTGCTGGGATAGGCTCCAGCTACTTGTGACCCTGATTTTATTTAGGTTTTATTGGGAATAAAATATGAGTTTGAGATTTTAAACAGTGCGTTTTGTTTCCACATTTTATAAAACACACGCCTTTGTCAGTGGCATTATGTCTGCAGCCTTATCACATGCATATAAAGCCCAGAGAGACATTCACATGACAGAGGTGGAAAAATTCCATGAGCCCTAAAGCAAGAAAATAAGCATGTTGTGAGGTTACCCTAACCCTAACCCTGCATCAAACGCCGGTGTTGTTAGAGGCTTTGAGAATATCTCTAAAAAGAAGCTGCTGCTGCTCTTGATGGCTCATTTCACATTCTCGTGTAATTCTTCTGCAATCCTAGAAAGAATTTACCTTTGTAGTGACTAATTATGCAGAATTGTGTATTTTGTTGCATGTTTATCTTGAGTGAGGATGAACCAGATGACAGCTGAAAGTCATGAATATTCAATATCACATTTATAGCATTTATTTATGTTTTATAGGGTGCACTGAACTTCTAACTAGAATCACTGTGAATTAAAAAAGCCTTGTTGTCTGTTAGTTTGTTAGTGCATTTAGGTATAAATAATATTAAAGGCAGTTATCAATGGCATGGTTCATTAGTAGATTTCCGGTTGTTCTGTGAAAAACAGAGGCCCTCTGAATCTCTTCTGGGAGAATAGAATTCTAGCTGTCTGTATCTATGATAGCAGATTTATTCCTCCAGATTCCTCTGTTCTGAACATTAATTTCACTGGACAGCTGCTAAATGCTGGTAAAATGTGCTTTGAGTATTCTATTTGCACCTTCTGAAATGATTTCTAAGCACATCACCTCAGATCCATTAAATCCAGCTTTGAATCTCCTGACACTTTGGCGAATCATCCTTGGAGCCACATGTAACATTCCCCAGTGATTACAACGCTCCTTGATCAATCTGAGTGAATCACTTCATGATTGAGCGCTTTAGTCTCCAGAGTATAAGGCCTGAAATTGTCCTTTATAGATTTGGTATTATATCTCCAGCTCTCCTCCTCTGCCATTAGCAAGATATTCACATTTTCAATTTCACCTCACTGGCTTGTCTTGCCTCTAGATGACGGTGATAGTCACAATTGCGGCAGTAAATTGTCCTCCTATTCAAGCATCTCTCCAACATGTTACACAATGACAGATGTGCTTTGAATAACTAGGTTATAGAAGGACATTATATGGATATCAAAAAAGCATCTGGCTTTGTTTTAGAGTTCAGAAGTAATCTAAACAAAGGAGTGAGCAAATCTTATTTCTCTAAGGCACACAGGTTTCCAGGCGACTGTAGGTTCAAGCTGGTCCTATCCACGAGGAGTTGTTATATGCAAGGTAGGTGAGTGATAAGGCTTTAGAGCATCCTGGAGGACAGTGTTACAATTTCATCCACAACAGACAGCCTATGCCAATGTGACCTGCTTGCTGAACACTTTTCAAGGAGGGTTCAATTCAGCAGGGCAATGCCAAACCGAGCATATCTGCATACGTTGCTGTCAGACTAGAGATAGCAGCTTTGGATGGTTAAGCTATCATAAAGAAGTCAGCTTTTGTCTCGGCCCCATAGAATACTAAGTGTTTGCTTTTGCGAAACAACATTCATCTTATGGTATTGTTTTTTTTATTTTCTTTGGCCCTTGCATGGTTATTCATCATCCAGGTCTTGCTACATACTGCGAGTGTGCCTGGTGAATGTAATAGCCACTGGCTCACATGCTGCTGCGCATCCCCTTGGGGTTATTTTGTTTCTAAAAACTATGAGGAAGTCAGACCTTAATCCAAACAACCTCGCAAGATATGTGTTTTGGTGTTTTTGCCTCCCCCCACCTGCAAAAAAAAAGAAAAAGAAAGAGGTTCAGGCACTCTGAGCTACCTCTCAGTGGCTTCTTTATTTTGCTTTACGTTTCAGGAGTAGGTAATTCCACCTTGGTGAGAAGAGATTAAAAAAAACTTGGCCGGGCTGTGTGCTGGACGTTTAATAATGGAAACGAAGGTCTCGAAGGACATGTCTGTCTCTCTCAAGCAACAGAAAAAGTCCATTACATTCCTTCTGTCTTTACCCGACGCAACATTTTAAACATAATTGGAAATCTCAGATGTGTTATTATGCAGAGATCAAAAGCAGACATCTAGAGAGGTGTTCTGTATGCCTCTTTCAGACCAAAGGATATATTCCTGAAAATGGAAATGAGCCTTTTTAGCCTGATGGATTCTCATAGCTCTGTCAGATGAGCTAAAGCATCTCATTGGCTACATTTTATGTCTTTGTTTCATTTTAACCTGTGTCCTTACTGGATTCGTCTTGTAAAGAATCTTACTGTCTTTTACATAAGAAAATAAATAAATTACCATAACCATTTTAGATGGTCTTCATACATGCCTCATTGTTGCTTATGAGGCTGTCAAACAGCAGCAATGAACTTTTTAGATCAAGTTTTGTTTAATATCAGTGTAATGCTTATGAGACTGGTATTTAATATTTAATTTACATTTCAGATTAAAGTGAAATTTAAATTTAATTACATTTTTTTAAATAAATGTCACGAGCAGGCAATAAGCTAAAGAAACACAACAGTTGCTTTTCTTTAAATTTTCCAGGTGAATTCGTGGAGCCCAGTGTTGTGTAGTTTGGTCTTATAGAATCCATTATTGTACGAGTTTTCAATTAGATCCTCACTCACTCACATACACACACACACACACCCTTCATACACACACTTTAAAAAAAAAAACTAAAGTTTGATGGATTAAAGCAGATTTTGTTTTTTTATATACTTTTTTTAAAGTCATGTTTACAATTGTATAAATCCTGTTTGGAGTGGCAGAGCAGAACCGTCTTGCTATTTCAAGCTTAATTTCATGACTGGTTTTGTTTCTTCTCTCTCATGGTGATCTGAGCAATCAGCCTCATGTATCTGCTTTGCAGTACTTCAGGGGGCATTTTACCTCTTTGTGCATTTTATCCAAATCAGAAATATGTTCACAACTGCATCAAAATTTCATATTTTCGCTGTAGGGATACAAGTCGTAAGCCAAAGTAAGTCTTTTGCTCCATTATTTACGTGCTGATTATTCCTTGTATTCATTTACATTTATCTCTGGATGGTTATGTCTCCTTTTCGTACTTAATAATGTTCTGCTTTTGGAAGCCTGTGGGTAAGCTTCCTGGTTATTCAGAATAGCAATGATGTGACTGAGTCACCTTCTCAAGTGCCTGACTCGGTCAGCTTTGCTCCCACCGGTTGTTTCCTGTGCACCCACTGCCTCCTTTCCAAAAAGGCCAAGAACTGTTATCCAAACTTAGCCATGATTTACAGCTGATTGTATATCTGCTGTAGTCAACAGATTCATCACTGAAAGTGACATTGCATTATGCTGACTCTCCCTCAGGGAATGTTAACATTAAACATCATGCTCACACAGCATCATGATAGCCCAGAGGGTCTTTAACGGGGGAACTGTATGTGAAGACCATATTAAATGCATTATAAGGAGACTATTTTTTTCCCTTCTTCCTCCCTCATGAAAAATGTACAGCGGCATATTCATTACTTCATTGAGCAAACTGAGTGTGACAAGCAGGGAGCTGCGACGACAGAGGGTAGGAAAGCAGCACTACAATAATGCCCTGGGCCACTCTCTAAGGACATTGTTACCCCTACCCCTCATGGGAGCTTCGTCTTTGTGCTCTGTTTGGATTTTTCCAAATGGTTGAAAGTGCCACACACAGCATGAGACAGAGTCCATGTCAGACTGTTTGCTCTATAATCATATGCATGCATGGTCAACAGGGAATAATCAATTCACTGCCTTTTATGGTGTGATGAATATGACCCACAATCTATGACTTAAGGCCTCGATGCTATAAATAGTCATACAATTTCATCACTTAACAAAGACATATGGACATGAGTTCTATTTGCTTTAAGCTCTCTTGGTTAGTTTTGATGAAGATTTGTACAAACTCAGCTGGATAACATCGTTGTAGACAAAAAGATAAACGGAAGGCTCTCGTGACATACGTCTAAAACATCAGACACAGAGAAATCATTTCAACTGCAGACGTTAATATCTTTCAGCAACTGGCTCCAATTTAGCTGGTTAATTTTTTTGCAGGTCGCCCTATATTGATGGATGGTGCAGTTTGACTATTTTATGGAGAGCCCTCGCCACTCGAGAGATCCATTCTCAGTAGCATATCACGTTCCAGCCCTGCCTGTCTGATCCTGAGGTGCCAGCCTCGGTCACCCTCATCTCTGCTTGTCTGATTAACAAAAATAATTCCAAGCCCAAAGCATGTTGTCTTCAGACTGCCAGCACCACAATTGAGACTGCACTTTGATGGCTTTCTGCTACAGCAGTAGCCACAACATCATCTTTTAATCCAGATCAACAGTTTCTCTCAAATGACTGCAGCCTCTGCAAATTAGTGGCCATGGCATATCACATTGGTCCTTGCACCATGGGCGAAAAGCGAGGTTTAAATAATTTCTGAGACTGCAGAGAAGTCAGGAGAATGGCAGACAAGCTGACTAATAACATAGGATCCAGTAACAAGAGCTGCTCTGATGGTAATGACTCCAGAAATATCTGAATCTCTGAAAAAAAAACTACACTCAACTCAGGCTTAGGCTGGTATTTAAAATCTTGCAACAAAAGAAAAAGACCAGAAATAATTGGGTTACAACACAGAGGGGGAATACAGTATGATGAATGAGGAATTTCTGATATGGCAATAATTAATGGACTCCAGATGCAATAAATCATTTGGACCTCTGGATCTATGGAGACCTTTTCATTAGAATTGTTTGAAAATACAGCACACACCCCCATGAGAAATACCACTGATGCAACAAATGTTTTTATTTTATGTCCTTTTTTAATCGTCTGAACGGTGATTTCAGACGCGTGACACATTAGATCTCATCAATATCATCTGTACCCTTCCTTTGTTGGGGGAACATTGTGTGGGAGTTGGGCAAATTCACAACTCGGTTATGAGAATAACTCTAATTAGGCTATTTTTACACATCTCTTTCAACAGCTCTTGGGTGTTTACATTTGCTAATGACAGCCTGAGTGAAAATCATCTATCAGCATGCATCACCATCATCACCACTGACACATTAAAATAAATACGCTCCAAAGGAAAAATCCACCTATAAGCATACTATTTGCATGAACCCTATATAGCTGCATTGTGCGCCTATATACTTGTGAGGGATATTTACATTTGAACAAAACGTTCGAGCGTACTAATTAATAGGCAGTGAAGCAAATATAGCTGTTTTCTTACAGTTAATATACTGTTCTTCCAGCCAGCTCTCTCACTAGATTACTCCCTTATGCAAAATCACTTTTTGCCTTTATGTAATTTACATAATTCCCATTTAGTTTACTGTCAACTTTAAAAATACAGCTTATATTTGAAGTCTCTCTTTCAACCAATACTGCTTCACGCTGGGTAAACAGCTCATTTAACACATAAAAATCCATTTAATATTTCTTGAGGGACAACTCAGTACGAGGTCACCTTGTTGGATTATAATGTCCATTAGAGAAGTCGTAATGCATCATTATAATAAGACTACAGAGAGTTGTATATTTTCATGTGTCATAATGGTAGATTGCTGCTTGATCCATGAAGGAACAGAAAGTCTAATAATGCTGGCACTGTCACTCCATCTAGTGGTCACTTGGATAAAAAGCAGACAACTTATTGCAATCAAACACATTTTAATCAGTTGCTTACACCCACACTGAAAATATACACCAAACCCCGAGGCAGGGTCAAGTCCTCTGTTTATCATTTGCCACCAAAACACATTTGTGTGCAGCAATATTTTTATGGATAATAATCGCCCCTTACTACAGGCAAAACAGTTTTGTGTAGACAGTTTGATAAATCAGTTGCAGTACGTGCAAAAAATTAAACAGCTAAGAGGGGAAAAAAATGTCCTGAGGATTTTTACTGAGTCACAGCTCTTCAGCAGTAAAAGGAATGTGGATGTACCTTGCTTCTCTGCATGTTGGTAATTTAATCAGAGCAACACGGTCTCTGAGCAGTGTGCCTCAACACATAAACACAGGCATTCTGGAGCTTTCTACACAATAATGACAGCAGTTTTGGCCCTTTCAACACCCTTCCTAGCAGAGGTGCACATCATCAAGGTGGTCACCAGGCAGGTGGCAGATATGCAGGTTCTCTGGGACTTCAAGCATCTCCTGGCTCCTTTACGCCGTGATGTCCACTAATGCATCCTTGCAGTAGTCAGCTGAGTGCTGGTGCCGAGGTGGACCTGAAGCTCAAAGGTCTGCCAAGATTCATTGATTTCCTTCATGTGCCATCAGCATTGTGGGTCCTTCCAGGTTTCAGAGAGAGGTCTTCAACAGTACCACATCCCTCTGGCATTTCTGTTGATACAAGAGTGGACAAAGGCTGGAACTCCACAAGAATTCCCAGTGCAGCCCAAAGAGAATCTGAAACCAAAGGCTAGACGGTATAATTGCATTAAGTTAAGCTTGTTAAAGCTATGAAAAGTTAGAGCCATAGGGTTGAATAATAGGCTAATAGACCACTGTAGAGCAGTAAAGGCTGGATTGTGAACTGAAGCGGTGAGGTGCATTAAACTAAACAGTTAGTGTGTTATTTTTAATAAACAGAACATGAATTAACAACTAATTTATGTATCAGGTAGGTATAAATATAAATGTCCATCCAGCCATCCATCTTCTACTGCTTTTTCCCTGAACGGGGTCGCGGGGGGCTGGAGCCAATCCCAGCTCACAACGGGCGAGAGGCGGGGTACACAGGTCGCCAGTTCATCACATGGCCTCTTTCTTTGCTTATAAAAGCAAATTTAGTCTGTGAGATTTTTATATGTTGTTTGGAAAAAAAGAAAAATTTGAATACATCACCTTAAACTTTGGCAAACTTCCCATTCTAACCACCACTGGCACAATCCTGGATGCAAAAGAGAAACATCTCTGGTTGAATTTCAAGTTTGTTTAATCCGTTTTCTGGTAATTCATCTGTAACACCCATTAGATCAAATGACTGAAGCAGGTCCAAACTTCAGAGAAATTGTCACTTTTAAAAGGTTTTTTTTTTTTAAATGATTTTAAGAATAGAATTTAAGCTGCAGGTAATGAAACACACACACACACACACACACACACATATGTATGCATGTATGCTTGTAAACTAGCATATGCTGCCAAGCTAACACGGCTAACCATGTGAATATATGATGCATATTGATGTAAATTAGGTTTCTATTTAACATTTATTACCCAAGAAAGCTGTCTTTTTATTGAACGGTTGGCTTTATAAATCTGCCTGAACAGCTCCTTTGCGTGAACAGTCTCCTCAATAAAATTATCACAAGTAAAGTGACACAAAACAAGTCTAAAGCAGTTAATATAAAGCTGAAACCCTAACTTGTTGGCATCCATGCTTCCAGGCACAATACTGTTTAAATAAGATTAACAGCCATTTGCAAACTGGATTTGAGTGTCATGTGCATGAATGTGCACTGAAAGACAAGGCAAGGCAAGTTTATCTAACACAATTCAACAACAGACAGCCGGATTGCCATTCAGAGAGAAAAGGAAGCGGTAAAAATGCCCCTGGCTAAGTTTTTCCCAAGGGCATCCTTGCAGAATGATCTGACCTTCGTTGCTGTTGTGCATAGTTACTGTTTAGTATTTGTTCCAGAGACCTGATGCCAGTGTGCCATCCCAAGGTTCAGCTGGTCCTGTTGAAATTCAGCTGCAGTCACACAGAACAACAACAAAAGCGACATGGCTTGACAGTCTTGCTGATAAAAAAAATCTCTATGTAAGGTGAGTAATAATTGGCTTTCCTGCTGAAGAGCACCGAGATGTTTTCAATTTGTTTGTGTTGTCCAACTGAGATAAGAGCTGCATTAAACAGGTCACTTATTTTCCCTTCATTTTTCTTTATTAACTCTGTCAGTCCTTAACTTTGATTTATAGACTCAATCTACTGCATTGCAACACTGCAATTATATAATAATATATACCATAATGTGGAAGTAATCACTTTTCATAAGATGAATAGTAACTTTTGGTGATCCACTAAATGAACTATTCTATTGTCAGCCATATTTGAGAAATTTATCTAAGAAGAAATCTGTCTTGTTTATACCTTTCACAGGAGCCGCAGCTAATACAGAATTACAGAAGCAAATATTATCATTAAGTTATGCTGTTTTGTAAGCATTAAAGTATTTAAAGAGATCTTTTGAACTTCAATTTAGTTCTGCATAGTTAACATTATCAAGAATAAATCGGATGATGATCAGCTATGACTGAGTGCATAAAAAACTGAGCAACTGAGGCGCTATAATGGCTTAGTAATGTTCACATGTTTACTATTCAGCACAACACTGAACAGTGGTGTGGTCTTTAAAACAATGTTCTAGCATGAGAAGCTTTTATCTATGAAACATGGTAGTGTTAGTATCATTTGGGTCTTTCTTACTGCATCTATACCAAGATGAAACATTGAATTCTGAGAAATATAAGCATAACTTAAAGGAGAATTTCAGCTTCCAGAGCAGCCTGGCTATTTAACTCCTGTTGTACATGCTCATTTGTCAGCATGCTAGCACATCCATTAAACTATGACTCAGCCAAAGCAGAGCCTTGCAAAACTCCTCAGCATCTGTGTACTTTTATAACACCATCTTTTGACTAATATCCTTTCATTTAGATTGCGTAACTTTTAGATGCACACGTGCTAGTATCACATATAACATTTCACATCCTCATGTTGGTGTTAGAGGGATTATGAGGTTCTTATCACACAAAACTGGTCAGCTTCACCCTATGAGATCAATAACCTTTGTTGAGCTCCAGAGGCACAGCTCATGAGCAAATAGATCGATTGCCACTGTAGGATTCAGAAAGCTGTCAGAGGAGATATTAGATGTGATGCTCTGGTGGATTATATCTGTAGCCAGATCAAAGCTGACCTGAGTGTGACATAGGACAGCAAGGATGTGTTCATTTGAGATAAACGAATGAAAGAAAGGGAAAAAAGAAGGGAAACATGTAGTTTTAGATTGATTCGGATGGTTGTAAAATGATATCACAATGTGTGATATTAAAAAGAGATGATAAAATTAGCTTGACCTTCTTGGGAAGGTGGGAGTTACTGTTAGGTAGGGGTGGTGGGGTGGGGTGGATGGATGCCTTTGCTCCTGACCTGAGCTTATGGACAGATGACTCTGCTGCAGTTCTTTATATACACTTGTGCCACAAAGAGGTAAGAACGCGGGGACATGAAGAGATTTCTTTTCTGTAATAGTGACGATAAACAAAGCTCACCTCCCACAAAATCCATTTTAGTAAAACCTGCACACAGTGCTATTTGCTTTTATGGGTAATTGTGAGCGTATAGTTATGCCTATGTGTTCTAATGATGTCATGAACGGAAAGCGTAGCCTCTTTATGGTAACTGCTCCTCAGTGAAATCATGCAGATGAGGTGTAGCCTTGCTTTAAGCCTTGGGGAAGAATCAGCCCCTCATCAAATAAGCCTTCTAATAGAGTTTATATAATGAAGGGAGGTTGTTTAAAAATTCAAATGAACGCAAATAACCCTTGGGAATTGAGTTAATCGTGTTGCAATCAAGAAGTTTGAGGCTACATGGTTTCATTCAGTGTGTTAGTGCCAACATTTCTTTACAGGCGTTAGAAAGAAGTCAACTGGGATGTAGAGTTACACTGATGGTTAAAGCCACCAGAAGCATCTCTGGAGAAATGGGAAGACCCAGTGCATGAGTTTTCCTCATGGAGGCTCAGCAACAACAGGCCTCAGGAGTGACAGGTGAGCATGGAGGACAGGTAAAGGCTGCTAAAGATGCAGCTCTCTCACACGATGATGTTTAATTGAACTGTATTATTGGGTGGTTGCTTGATTTTTTTAAAGCATAGCATAATATTGAACAAGAGAATATATATACCATGCTTTTCAAAGGCATTGTACACCTACGGTGTTTCATATAGCTATTGCAAATAATAATAGAATTGACTTGTTGTCTCTTAAGCTTATTTTCAGCTTACCCCTAATCAGACATGCTTGGATGTTCTCTTAGAGATTTAATATCAGTGTTTCTTACTGGAAGGGAATGCAAAGAGAAATGCCTCCCAGTTTCTGTTTGTGATCAATTCTTATAAAAGGATCAGTGCTGGGTGGGGGGGGGGGGGGGGGGGGGGGGGGGGGGGGGGGGGGGGGGGGGGGGGGGGGGGGGGGGGGGGGGGGGG
>JBAMHV010000017.1:5932848-5959382 GCA_037177535.1 Pseudomugil gertrudae | reverse complement strand
AGTGTTTCTTCCTGGAAGGGAATGAAAAGAGAAAGGCCTCCCAGTTTTTGTTTGGGGTCAATTCTGAGAAAAGGATCAGTGTTGGGGACCCCCCCCCCCCCCCCTCCCCCTTCCCTCTTTTTTTCCCCTTCATTTATTCACTTCATGGGGGATCCTCCTGTGAAGCAAACACCCAGTGAAAACTCCTCTGTTGTTGCACCGGGTGGCCTCTTAATCCTCCCTCATGCCAACACAGTTAACATAGTATTTATTGAGCCATGTGTCCTCCAAATACTATTCTACTATAAAATCCCAACACACACGTCAGTGAAAGTTTTTTCACAACACGAATTCAACTCTAGAAAAAATAAGTGTTTTGATTCTTTCTTTTAATTTGTTTCTGTCTTTTTTGGATTCTGTATTTCAAGATTTTATTAGTTTCACCGTCTGTAAGACATATAGTTTTAAAGAGCTTTTTTCTTGTGTATTTCAGTTCTGCTTCTTCTATCCATACACTTATTTTCCTGATTTATTCAGAAAGATATTTGTTTTTAATGTGTATTCTTTTTGTAATTCTTGCCTTTGGGTTTGATATTTTTTAGACTTACTTCTACCTTGTCCCTCGCCCAGTCAGCTTTCTCAGGACTTGTGATGCTTTTTTGTTTTTCTCCAGATATTTGCTTTATAATTCATCATAATCTCACTTTGTTTTTGACCTTTGATTATTTGGTATTCTGTCTCTGAATCATTTGCTTTGACAGTAATTTTGGTTTTGTTTTAAGTTTTTCAACCTTTGTATTAAGTCTGTATTTAGTTTTTATTTCTTTTATGTGCTCCAAACCCCTCCATGTCTTCAGAAGATTTATGGTCAAACAATAGAGTTCGCCTTTAAAGTCCTCTGCTTAAATGTCAAACACCTGTAGCTTTGAATGTGAGGTGTTTTATCCATGCATTGTTTTAAAATATCTTTTAGATATCTTATCTTTAGGTGCAGAGTGGAACAAAAGACAGCTTAGATGAAGGAGTGATGCCAAGAAACCCATTACATTGTAAGTTGTCATCAGTTCAAACTGAAGTGCTGCATCACTCTTTATTTTAATTATAAATTTTAAAGGGTTTTTTATGGCATATTTTCAGCTGCGAAAGATATGAGTGATCAGGTCAAATTCCTTTGTACACGTGAGTGATTAATGTTTCAGAAATTGCCACTGGCTTTGATCTGGGGTAGCATTGACACTGACAACATGGATGAAGACTTTTACCCATTGACCCTGAAGAGGAGCATTCCTGCTTGCACATTTGCAGCAGAGACACTAAAGTTCTCCTGAACTATTTCTTTAGCATTTACTCTTCATCAAATTGCCTGTAACTAAAGAGGATTGTGTAAATACACGTTTGATTGCACATTGGTGATGAAGCTCTCTATGCTAACTCTGATACATTATTAGAGTGAGATGAGTTTTATTGATCTTTTTACAAGACTCGGTTTTCTTAGTACTGCTCCTCTTGACCTCAATATATATTTTCATCTCCATCTTTTTAATGTTCAACACAGGTGAGTGACAATTATGAGAAATGTCCACTAGAGGGCGCCATGCTGTTGTAATCCAGCTTCACCACACAGATTTTACTGGAATGAGTTTGAAAATGAACTCAACCTCAGAGTAATCTGAATTAATACCAACATTATGGAGAAGAAAATGTATTTTGTGTTTCATTTCGATTTTTGTCTTTTATTTATTTATTGAGTGATGGTTGTTTGTATGGGAAAGTGCATATTAATGAGCGTACAGTATATTGCAGTTAATATGCTGGATTCAGCACACTGCTTATTTACATTACAAAGTCCCAAAAATTATTAATCGGTGCAATAATAAACTTTTTATTAAAATAAATAAAGACACATAATACTTTTAGAGTAAAACGTGATTTGTAAGTGATTGAACAGCTTTCTGATACCAACATGGTCTGAATTACTTGTTCTCTACTCACATACATGAAATCAAATATCTACAGTGTAGTCCTTCAAGACAAAAACATTCTCTCTGTTTAGATTATATAGACAACACACAGTGAATTATAACTGAGGTGCATAGAAAGCACAAATAACAATGCAACAATTTCTACAAAGTCTATAAAAATGACATATTTTGTTGTAATTAGATGCACATAAATAACAAAAAGTTTTTGTTCATTCATTCATAACTTGCATTATATGCAGTTTATCTACTGGCGTTATTTCATAGCATTGGCTGTGTATTTCTTTTTGCACATGTTGGTTTATGACAAAGAAAAGAAAGAGAATAAAATAATGACACGTTATCTTTTAGCATCTACGGGATGAATGAATTCCTTAAACAACCAAAATGAATGCATCTAAAAATGTTTTATTTCAGGAAAATCTAAACACTTTGAACGTCAACTGACATGAATGAAAGAGTAAATTGAAACATCACACCTCTCTGGGAGTGCTGGCTGTTAAGGAGGTGGAAACCTGTTTCCTAGTTGGGCCACAGTTTAGCAAACTTTACTGGCTTTTGGAGCAGGCATCTCCAGATGGCTGGATCCAGAGCAGCTCGTGGTAACGGTGGTTTTTCACAACCCAGATCCATTTTCCTGGTGCTTGACACCCTCTGAGATCTGTTTCCTCTGCTGGTTGGTTTGGCCTCCCATATTTTTCCCCCAAAACAGAAAAAAAAGACAAGTACTTGGATTGATTAACAGTCTGCAGCAACGGTCACACGTCCCTGGGATTTTTTGGGGGACTTTTACGGTTCCATTGTTACAGTCATAGCTGTAGAGAATGGGGGTTAACTTGTTACATTTTTACTTTATTGAAAAGCATCAGTTATTGCTTATTTTTACAGAGCAATCCCAGAATCTGGGAATTATGTGTTTGGCCTCCAGCACCTCCATCCTGATCAGTGGCCACGGTAGCCCCTGGCAACCTCTTCCTGAGACTTCCTCCCTCACAAACTAAGATGAGGAGAAACATCGACCTAAACACATGAGAAAGTTTCAAATGTGTCAGCTTCGTATTCATGCCATTCAGTCTGTTTATATAAATACGTCTGTAATGATGGGATGTCAGTGACTGATTTGGAGTGAGTTGGAGAGTAATGAGATGCCCCATTATCATAATTTCCCTGATTTAGATGAGTGGTTTTCTAACTCTGGGTAGTGAGCTTTTTACTTTATCCTCTTAAACATTTTCTCACTCACTCAGATATTCACTATCTGTGTGTTTGTGTGTGTCTGTGTGTTTAAGCCTTAATATTGTCTCAGTCACAAAGGGCAAAAAGAGAGACTAAAGGGAAATATGAAGAAAGGATTTTCTTGTGCATATATCATATTAAACCAATAAAAAACCAGTCTGTGCTTATTATTTTGGTATTCATGATGATTTACTCTATTAAAACGGTCTGCACTACACATTTTGTGTAGATGTGGCTCTAGTACAAATCGACATCAGTATGAAGTGCCTGCCAGCAGTATCTTTATGTCTGTGGTTTGTGCAGCTTCACGCTTAGACAGGAAATAGGGATGAGCTGGTTTTCCTGTTTCTCTTCATCTATAGTTTGTTTAGATTTACATTTCACAAGGATTTGTACTTGAACACTCTGCTGATTTTGAGACTAAGTTAGGGCTGTGTGATCACATTATTAAGGTGAACAGGACCCTTCTTGCATTTCTTTTTAATAAAATTATATGAACTGAAATTGACAAATGTATTTAATAAAGTTGTCCATTGTTTTTTGACAAAACATTATCATCTTATAGTCTTAGTGTTTAACCTCTTACGGCCTGAATTAAGAAAGAATGGCCAAAAACATAATTGTTTTTAAATCTGACAACTTTATTAAAACCTTTAACAAAATCTGAAAAAAAAACAATGAATTTCTTTCCATATATTTGCTATTCATTACCACGGAAGAGGTCAAAATTTAAAAAGTGTAATCTTCTGCTTCATGGTATTCATCATGGGGCAGGAGAACAGTATCATATGGTGAACAACAGGGTTTTGAGTAAAGCTTCTTTAATAAAGTGATTCAAAATGTCTCAGAAACAGTTGGATTAAATTTGATACATCAGACCATAAAGGGTTAAATGCTGCATTCATGGCCTGAGGGAAGGTTTGTGAAGATTTAACAGACATTTCTTTCTTTTTGATGAATGGTGACAACCCTCTCTTTCCAGTTCCAATCCACAAACTGGGGAACTACACGGATACATTCATCAGGTGTGCTCGGTGAAACAGAGATATACAGCTAAAGGCCACAAACTGTTAGCGTAAGAGACATCTCTATCTCCTACAGACTCTTATTACAAACAAACCAAATAACTTATCGGGTTTCACCATTTACACACACTCGGTTCTTCCACTTGACTCTTGTGTTTGTGTTTTGGTCCTTCCTACCAACATACGAGCAGGACACATACTAGCTGAAAAGAGACAAGGTGACACAGGCAGCTAACTTTATAACATTATGAGCTAATGGCTGTGTCTCAATCAGTGCACTAACACTACTTTGTGCACTATAGTTTAAGTGCATTTACATTGACATTTACGCACTACATAGTGCACGAAGTAGTGTTAGTGCGCTGATTGAGACACAACCATTGTTTAGCTGCCACCTACGTGCTTATTTAGTCTTTTCTGATAAATGAGCACTTGAACTGCTAGTGAAAAATATATTTATAGTTTAAATTAAATTTAAAGTGCAGAATTTACAGATAACACTGCTTTTAGATGTTGCAGATTTACACAAGGCATAAAACAGTTTATCCCTGCTTATAGGTCCTCTGGCAAACCTCTTGTGACAAATGAAATAATTGGTCAATGCAATTTCATAAAGGTGCCATCAAGTCTAAACAGCCCCACTGAACACTGTGTCAGTCACAGAGAAGTATTCCTAAGTCAAATTACTGCATATAGATTTAAATTTTATCACTACATGCTTGAAAATTACCTAGATGGTAATAGCCAAACGTTCAAGTCAATATGTAGATGACAAAGCATGAACTTTTTAATGATGACGTGTCCACTTTTAAATCTACAATTAAATCTGGGCAATTTTAACAGGTTAGATACCCACCTTCGCCATCAGTTTATCCCATTGAAATCTGTTCAGGTACCGGTAACCGTGTAACTCAGTGTAATTACTGCCATATAGTGACTAAATTCAAGCTGCAGTTGTTTTATCTAACAATATAAAGCATAAGAAAGTATTTATATCAGTGTAATAAGTCATTATTTACCAGCACTGTTCCCCTTGAGTAACAAATCGTACTGCATGGTTGTTTAGGTTAATCTTTTTCTTTGCACTGCTGTGAATACTGTGTATCTACAGAATGCATCCTTCCTTTTGGCTTGACTCCAGATAGCAGCTCTGCTGGAGGCAGATGTCTTGTAACCAGCTAAACCTGGACTTATCCTGGTTTTAGAAAGCTATAATAAAAAAATGGACTTGATTCGGCTATAAGTACCAAAAGCTTTTCCACCAACATTTCTCCTTGTAAACCTATTACATACTGAACCTTTTTTAAATTTCCACAGTGCAGCTCAACAGCTGCATGTTTCTAGTTATCTTTCTGGGTTTGGTGTGTGACATGGTAGATCAACCAAAGCAATGAGCAAATATTATGCCACCTAGTACTAGTTAAATCTACAGGATCTGAAGGTGATTTGCTGGATCTCTGCCATGGAGCTTTTACTTGTTTCACATCAGGACAAATGCAATGGGAGCAGTGGGTTACTGTCTGTGCTGGTGCTGTTGTTGGTCCTTTCTATACCATCAACAGCACTTTGTCAAAGTCACATTTGCTCTTGACCCTCTTTGTTACTAAATCATATACAATCAGACCATCCAAGCTCAAACTAACTGAACCAACACATGTGACCAACATATAGCACCATTACCTCGTTGGGCCACCTAATTAAAAACACACCACAGTGTGTTTTTCAAGTCCAAAGGTGACACTCTGCACTGCAGTTGGACATCTTTCCTAGCAACAGTGTGATGAGTTAGAAGACTTTTACACACATATTCACCTTTAAATAAAACCAACTCTCTACTTTATTGGCTTTATCCTAAAAGTTTGACTCTCAAATTACAATAATCCCCATCAATTACAATAAATAGCATGACTCCACACATCCAGCTAATTTGTTTTATTATTCTTTGTAAAGCCACTGCTGTTTGGTTGCTGTTGCTGCATGTACAGTGTGCAGACAGCCTGTTTTTTCTATCCTCGGTGCATCCAAATTAAAAGTACCAATAGTTCTCAAGTTGTTTCTCTTGCTGCCATGTTTAAGTCCAGTAAAACTGAGCAAGCTGTCTCAAAGCGATCTCTACTCTATTTTCACCTCCTCCGCTTTAAATTTTCCAGCCTGTGGTCTGAATCTCATCATGGGCTCCTTTTCAAAACGGGCTCACAAACATTGTGATTGATTCCACCACTATCCTCCAGGATCTCTCAATGCCTGCCTGGGCTGGAGATTAATTTCCTTTTACTCATCTTAATTTTTACTCATCGCCTCTCCATAAAAAGGCTAAATGTCAAGCATGCCTGAGTCCTTCTTGTGACACGTCTATTCCAGCAGATAATTACCATAAGGAAATTGATGCTTTAGTGTGCAAAGGGGAATTTAATTTACTCTGACATCTTACCAGCATAATGCATTCCTAAAGAAAGAGACTTTTTCAGTTTGCAATTGACTTTTTAGATAGATTGGACTATTTAATGTGATTATCAGTCTTGAACGTCTTTGACTTATTAAGGTGTTGAAACCAATTAAGGGTTACATGCTGCTCATGCTTCCGAATGTGAGACAGTGAATACTGCTTAAAGATCCATGAAATAAGAACCATCCCGGGCCCATTGTTCGCTAGTCAACCAGCTACACTACCTGATGATGTTTTGAAACTTGCAAGGTAATGATATTAATTACAGCAACATGGTTTCCTTGATGTTGTGGGTGAACCTGAAGCAGGAGGTTTGGGTGCAGTTTGACTTGTCATTTTAAATGCTGTTGAATTACAAGTAATGTGTTCCACGGTGTTTCCGAATGACCTTGAATATTTTGCAAGCTGACCAGCATCTCAGTTGTTGCAAATACAGACCACCACTACAAGAACTTCTCTAAAACCTTGACTCAGTCACCATCTCCATGAGGCTGTCGTGTCACTGAGCAGGACAGCATCTTAGGGTTCGAGGAAAAACTGCCATTATTTCACTCCTCACAATCACAATATGTTGACACAAGTTATGTTTTACTGCCTGTCACCATCCTGCATTTTTCAGTCCTTTTTTCCACGTCTGAGAAAACTGACCCCACAGATGAAGCAGCACAGACCTTGATGCTTTGAGGAAGTCAGCGAACTTTGCTGCAATCCATATCATGGCCGTGGGGACACAGCAGGCCATGGGGCTCCTGCCCAAAGTTCCTCCTTTTGCAACCAACTGCCTGAATGTTGTGCTTGTTAGGAGATAAGCGCAGCCTCCCATCAAAGGTGACTCAGCAATCCAGCGCACACAGCCTCTCTTGAGATAAGAGCACACTTTGGGGCCAGGCGATATGTGGGATACTGGGAAAGAAAGAAACAAAGAACAAGAAGTCACAAATTGAGAATACAGGGAAATGTACATGTAATAAAACTGCATATAAATGTGTGTAGCTCAATTAATTTAAAGATTCAGGCGGAAATACAGCAATTAAATAACAAATGTAAAAAATGGTGGGATCTTTTTTACATTAACAAAGTTAATTATTTTTGGTATTTCTATCATTGATTTATATTCCTCCTTATTGCAACTGTTAAAAAAACTGATCAATTTATATGGTTGCATGGTGGGAAGGGGGCTGTCATACACAGACAGGAGATAGGTAGGTATTTATTTTTATATCTTTTTCATGTCATTATGAAGACCTTTTCAATCCACATCATCAATTCTAATAGATGTTAGTGGCTGTCTCTGGTGCATGTTGGTGTTTGCACTCCTTTGCAAAAAAAAGAAGGAAAAATATTTCAGTAAATCAAGGCAATTTTGCTAAATAATTCTATGTAAGACTTATGAGGAAACTCTGATGCCTGAATTAAACATTTTAAAACACACACAAGATGTCAAAGTCTGGGAAAAGAAAATGTGCTTTATAATGCTGAAGCTATCCGAGATCAGAGGGTTGAGTAAAGTCAAAAAGATAAAACATTAAAGAAATGGAAAGAAAAAACTCATTATATGGGAAAAGAAAACACTTGAGTTAATTTCATGGGCTGCTTCAGCGCCAGAACAGGTGACAGAAGGGAAGCTGTCCAATATGCAAGTGAGGAGTCCCCCCCCATCAGCTTCCACCGCGTGAAAGAAATAAATAAACAATGAATGGTCCACTCTCCTCGCTCGCCTCATCCCATCTCATGCATGGCTGCCAGTAATGGTCTACTGGGTGTCAGCTTTTATTGGCACGGCACAAAGCAAGTGCCAAGGGTTCGGCGGCTCGACTCCCCGCAGCAGACTTCTGGATAAAAGCAAGCAAAATGTCTCAGTCGATCTCAGAGACATAGTCATGTTGGGCTGGAACGAGGAAGTGCAGTGGAGAGGGGAGGGACTCAGGGCGCAGCTCCATGGGGCCGCCGCGGCGCTGCGACCTTCTGCACATGGAGCCGGGGAGAGTTGGAAGAACTTCATACTGCAAACTCAAGGAATAGCAGGTAAAGTGACTTACACAGCGCTTCTACGTTTGACAGGACGTTCACGTGTTGTAGGGTAAAAAAACTAACTTAAAACAAATAGATTTCTTTTATTTTATATCAAGATTTGCTTTTCTTTAGGAAACATTTGCGCCTTATTGGAAGAGAGTCTCCAAACAGTTTCGGTGCAGGTGCGCCGCCGCACCAGATCCCGTTTTAAAGTTTGCCGCTGTTGGATGACACATAGCGGATTTTCGCATAATAAAAATATTATCAATGAAATAGAGGAAAATAGTTTTGTGTGTGTGTTGTTTCTACAGCCAATACTTAAAGGAAGTAAGTGGAAATGCTCCCCATTTCCCATTTGTCGCTTTACTTTTGGGAACATGTGATCAAATTATATTTAAATAATTTAGATTGATAGAAAAATACAATTCTCACGTTGGAGGGCAGCTTTTTGTCAAAACCCGCATTTGTTTTTATCATTTTAACGCCTTTAACCGTTTTTACGCTCCTGCTGACGCACCTGTTGCGACAGAAGCGCACCCTGGTAACTTTTGATTGTCCCACAAAATCTGAAGCTCGTTTGGAAAATGTTTTACCTAAATGTAAAAATTTAATTTAAAAATCTTTTCGATTTGAAAGAAAATAATTGGGGGGCCAAAAACCAAATCATGTGAAGCAATCTTCGCGCTGCGCGAGCAGGAAATCACCGAAAACACGCTGCACGCAGAATATTAAACAATAAATCTGATAGTTTCTCATACCTCAAGCTTTGTGCTCACCTGTTTGACATCGAACCACAGTTCAGTTCGTTACACGTCTGTGGAAAGGGAGGGAAAAAAGAAATGTAGGCAGGACTGGTGAAAACTTTTTCTGCTACTGAGATGGAAAGTTGTTTATCAACGCCCAGACAAAAAGAGCAGAAAGCTTCAGCGTGAGAGGAAATGATTTTTTTTCCTCTTTACTAGTGCTTTAAAACCAAAAGTCCCTGCTCATAATTCTTACATTATATTTATATAAATCCTTGTTTGGTTTTCTTTTAGTATGAGTAAATAAAATCCGTTATCCGGATCACACGCCATCACAGCGTTTCCGTTTTCTTTACGGCAAAGTGTCCTCTTTACA
The DNA here is from genome assembly GCA_037177535.1 of Pseudomugil gertrudae. Taxonomy (NCBI): domain Eukaryota; kingdom Metazoa; phylum Chordata; class Actinopteri; order Atheriniformes; family Pseudomugilidae; genus Pseudomugil; species Pseudomugil gertrudae. The sequence continues at coordinate 5,949,585 of JBAMHV010000017.1, read as the reverse complement.
GTTTAAAGTAATTTTTTAAAAAAGTTTATGGTAATAAAAGAAACCAATTAAAATAGCAATCAATAAAATTTCCTCTCAAATCAGAATTAACTTAATCCAACATGTCAAATAGGGGTAAAAAAATGTAAGTGAGATCTTTTAAATGAGCCGCAGTACCTGCACATTTTTTTCGTGTCTCAGAAGAGAAGTGCTGAAAGTGCTGCAGATCTGTCTGCAGATACATCAGCTTTCTTGTCAGTAGAAACAGAAGTGTGTGTGTGTGTGTGTGTTTGGAGGGGGATGGGGGGTTGGGGTGACGGAAGACAGACAGTTATTAAAATGATTGTACAGTCTGAATAGCAGAGTAGTGAAGTGTGTCAGATGCAAATGAAGGAAACTTCTCCTCAGCGCACCTTTAACCCACCCCCCACCCCCCATAGGCTCCCAGAAACACATCTGCTAACACTATCTACCCACCTTTACCCATACATTTCATGAATTACTGATGAGAATCACCATGTGCATATGAACAAAGGTGACCATGCGCACATGGCAGTGTAGCATAATCTCTTCCCTAGCCACTGATAAGAAAGCACCCACAGCTTCATTGCGTCTCATCTGGGGGAGTTCAAGTTATTTATTTAGATATAGCCACTGTCACTGCATATAATTAAAAGCTCCCCAAACTGGAAACTTTGACTATAGTGTGTAGGTTTAGCTGGATAAAGTGGTTATTTGTACCACTGAGGTCAGCAGGCTATTTTTATGTGCTACAGCAATTTATATCTCAGGACTTTAAAGGATTTTTATTGCTGACAATGATGTAGTTTGACACATACGGAGGCCAGGCCTGGAAATAAAAAGATCATAAAAGTTTGTTTCCTTTCCTTTCCTCATTTCTTTTCTTACGTTTGACACACACCGCCATGTCGGCGCTTTCTCCTCAGTATCCAGACTCTGCTGGTGTGGTCCTCAGTATCTGTTAACGGTTTTGTTGTTTCTCATCTCCACCCTGCTCCCTGGTGTAGCTTTGCACCTCACTATGAGTCAAAGCCTCTAATCCCCCACCCCCTTCCACCACCATCCACCAAACACACAGGAGGAGGACCAAAAAATGTTTTCAGCACCACAAGCCTCTTCCTGCATCACCCCACTTGAAGAACTCCGACCGAAAGTGTTCCAGTAGCCCCCCCCCCACTACACACACACACACAAACACACACTACCCCGCGCTGTGTCTCAAGTCTTCAACTTCCACTTTACTGACTGAAACATTCCACCTATCCTCGTACACGGAAACACTCACACACCAACACACACTCGCGCCGTTTCAGTTCAATGTGGGTTAATTAACTTAGATGTATCTTAGAAAGTAAGAAGTTTGATCTTCCACATCACATTTCAGACTAAATATTTCAAATTCGAGGCACAAACAAGTGTGAAAACCAATCCAGAAACATTTGCGTCATAAAAAAAAGTGGGTTTGGAAATACTAACGCTGTGTGCTTGAACAGAATAGCTACTTCCTGAATATTCTTTGTGCACCTTACTTTCCACATGCCTACGTAAGTGGGTTGTGGCTGAATGTGGGAACTCTTTCTTTTTTTTTTGTTTTGATCGAACCCCCTCCATCCACCCACCTTCAGCAACACATCCGTGTTTCCCCCTGCACCATCTGCCCAGAATAAAGGGCACATGAGAATATACTTCACACTGGCCCAATCTCCAAGCTCCAGATGCTGAGGAATGGCGCTGCCCTGTCAGAGCTCGGCAGAGTAACACGCAACACCCTAGTGTGGTGCTGAACAAATTATCTGCACCACTAACCTTTGCCCCCACCCCCTCTCTTCATCCCTCTTCCTCCTTCCCTCACACCTGCATCCTGGGTGTCTGTGGCTTGTCGAGCTCCTGACTTAACTCCGCAGAATGTTCCTCTGTTGCGACAGAGCGGGTTGGTTGCTTCCCACTATTTGTTCCAAATGTGTGGAGCCATCTGTCAGTAAAACAGGAAGGCCTAGGTTCCCCTTCTCCCTTGGGCTCATTTCGCTATTTTCGGGAGCTTCACTTCTCCCTGTGTGGCTGCTTGGACTGGGCAGCGGCCCCACCATGGGCTTCTTGAAGTGGCGGAGCTGAGGCTGAGGCTGTCGGGCCCATCTGCTGCAGGCTTGAGGGCCATCCATTATTAATGGGGCCACGAGCATTGGTGACTCCTCAGATATTCAGCCCTGGCCAGAGGATTGCTTCTGGACTGCACTGCCTCGTCTTCTGAAAATAAACAAATAACTTAATGAAGAGAACTTCTCTGTCCTTCGGCCTGCTTTTCTCCCTCTTCTCATTTATGCACTTTTCCTGTTGCACTTGCCCCGTTCTGACGTCGGGCCCTCTCAGAGCTATCTATGCCTCCACATCTCGCTGCCTATCTCTCCTCTTCCTCTGCTTCTCTTTGTTTCTGATTGTGGCTGCACTCAGGCCGTGGGCTCAGCGATGCATGCTCAGTAAATTAGAGAGAACACGAGCGTCGATCAGCTGGGCACGGCAAACACCCGCATCCTCGCTGACCCCGGGGCCAGTTAATTTTCTGCTTAATTTTGCGGCAGTCAGTTTGCATTTTTGGATGATTATGTGGCAGGAAATTAACAATAAATAACAAATGTGGTCTGAAAGCCCATTCCCACCAAGCCTGCTCTGCCAGCGGGCCCCATCAGCAGGAGCCAGGCCACTCTCCTATCTCAGTCTCTCTGTCAGACTTGTAATGAAAATGTCTGTAATTCTTTGTAATGTAATGTGGGGGACAGCGGTGTGACTGCTGCTGCGACAAGAGTTATCTCACTGAGGTGACGAAGTCACACCAAGAAGTACATCCTTTACTCCACTCAAGCTTTTTATAAGGTTGTTTTCTCAGCTTGCACTTGATTAAACTTATACGCATCTACATCTCCATCTCTCTCCCATTAGAGTACTTGCACCGCATGGAGACAGAAGAGGCCCAGGAAATGGTCCAGATGCCAGGTAAAAGCTTACCTACTGCATGATTGAGCTGTAGAGTGCACAAAGTAGATACAATAGGCTCACAAACAGACTCTCAAACCCTGCAGAGGTAATTTTGTTTCTCCAGAATGAATCATGTTTAAAGGTTGCCTAGTGAGTGACAAGCGTTTGCTATTGTGTATCTCTCAAAGGAAGGGACAGCCCCCCTGCCAACGAAGCATCCGAGGAGGTAGAGGAGCCTATGGCCGTCCCCGAGGACCTGTCAGCCAGCTCCACCCACCAGCAGAACAACCGGGTGGACAAAGGTATGAGGCAGCGTCTCATCAAATGCACTCAGAACAAGTCAAATCATCACCCAGGCTTGTGTAAATTCAAAGCAAAGGGATGATAGTGTGATATCTACATTAACTTTAGCACACCCCAAGAAGCAGCAATCAGGAGCCAAAAACAGCTGTACTGGCCTTTCCATCAGTGATCAACTCCCAGAGCATCCCAGTCACAGTAAAACGATTACATGGCTTTGCCAGGACCAAAAGCATTATATATATATTTATACATGTATATTTTAAAGGTTTTTTATCATTTCATCCATTTGCATCCAGTGGGAGATATTTGCTGATCTGAATCTCTTGGAAAAATGATTGAAAGCTGCAAAGAGAGACATTTAGGTCATTGGCAGGATAGGTGAAAAAAGTGTCTTTGATCCATGGCATGTCATTAAAAAGCTGAATCTTAAGGAATAGCTAATGTGGCCTTGATTTGAGTTTCAGAACAGCAAGCCAGGGAATATGATGGTGAAAAGAAGGATGAAGAAAACTAAGGGGACTCACTGTAGCAGCATATTTATATCTCAAGTCCCCAACCATGGGTGGTGTGTCAAAGAGTGAAAGAACAGGAAGTGTTCATCGATCGTTTAGGCTTTTTTTTATGACAAAAAACAAACAAACAAAAAACAGGATTTGTCTTACAGCCTTTATAAACCACTGAAGAAAATATTAAGCTTGTTATGCAAAAAGATAAAAAAAAAAACTACGTTAAAAGAAAAATTCAAAAGACTTCATTTTTCACCCCCCTATCAGAGCAGATAGCTGCAAAGATTAGCAGCACGCAGTCAAAAATAAGATGCGAGAGGAAGCTGAAATAGGATGTGTAAGAGTTTCCTAAGAAGAACTTGCCATCAGAAAGTTTCAACACTCCTGGAGATAAAGAGTTCAGGAACAGAGTCAGAGAGATCACTCACCACATAGGTCACACACCTGCTTGCATGCACACACATGCTTACTCACACACACTTTACTGCTGTTGTGCTGTGTGGAAAGGAACAGGACGCTTTCAGCACCATGGATCAAGAAGATCAAGATTTATTCTGATCAGAAAATTGATTAACTTAATGTTTGATTTTCATGGCCACAGCTGGCATTATTCGCGAGTTTCTGTTCATCCCTTTACGTGGCTGTGTGTTGATGTGTGCGCCTGTTCAGGGACAGAGAGAAAGAAGGGAAGTGCAAGTATCTGGTATATCTACGCATCACTGCTTTTGTGATAAAAGCCAGAAGGAGTTATAATTAACACCCAGGATCATGTGCTGCTCAGTTCTCTTTAGTGAAAAAAGGACAAATAACAGGAGGACTATATATGGGACACAGGACCTCAAAGTATCGAAAGCTCAAAACCTCAAAACCCAGGTTGTTTCCTGTTACATTTAAGTTTTCACAGCCTGGAATCATCATCAGTATTGGTGCTATAGTTAACATGCTGTAGTTGAAACACAGTAAATGTCAAAGTGAAGCCTTTCCCCATTTTTTAAATCATCTAATTGAATTTTAGCAGGTGAAATAAAACCATCTTCATTGCAACATGTAAGTCAAGGAGAACATGGGCGTTCAAACAAGCTTGGTTAAAATCACAAGGCTGTAAGATGTTTTCCCAGTAAGATCATTTCTCTTTCGCTTTCAGTCACTCAGATAGTCTTTGCTATTTCAGCGGTACGAGACTGAGAAGGAGACTGAGCTGTCTAGTTCCCGAAAACATGGCTGCAAGCTTTTTTTTCTGTATGAGAGGAAAAGTAGGCTGTATTTAGTGTTCCTGCAAGTTGTATTGAATGTGTTGCTGGTGTGGTTTGACACATGCGGTTCCACTACTTTGCACACAAAGTTATTTTCAGGCTGCGAGTGCGGCACAAGGCAGTAACAGGAACTTCCAGCAAGGTTCCCTGAGTCCCACCTCTGCAGAACTAATATATTTACAGTGCAGCTCCCACACCACTGGCCTACATCAGTGTACACTGCTACTTTATTATTTCTTTTTATGCTATGCTAATGCACACACTGGTGTCTTGTTTACTATTTCTTTTTTATTTCATTATTCTCTACAAATGCATGGATTATCCCTTTGTAATCAGAGACTTAGCTGTAGATCAGGTTATGACCATTTTATTAAGTCCTCTTTTGTTTGTCTACAGTGTGTTCCCAAAACGAACAAATCAGGATGTGCGATCACGACACACATGATATAAAGTAAAAGCCTTCTTCCTATTCCCAATTTAGTCTCAACTTCCCCTTATCCATGAGACCTGGGTGGCAACCCAATGTTCATGGTTCCCTTCTGTCAGCAAATAACCTGAAAGCCTCACCTCTGAATTTTGTGAAAAAAGATAGTTTTTTTACTTGTTTCTTTTTCTTTTTACAGCATTATTTCATTAATTCTAGCTCATTACATGTTTCCACTGTGGAAACCTAAAACAGACCTGGATTTCTGCAGGCTGACACATTTTAATGCCAAAATGTCTTATTAGAAACATTATTAATCTATGAATTGTGTCACAGTTGCAAGTTTTGGTGGCTAAAATAATAAATTATATTAGATTGGTCAAAGCACTCCATTTACTTCCTGAGTTTTGCTTTTGAGTGCTATGATATGCAAATGAAACTAAATGGATCACCTTAAAAATCCCTCCTGCTTAATTTGCACCAACCCCTTATGCCCAAATAAAGCTTACATGATTTACATAGTGTTAATAAAAATGGTATGACATCAACTTACTTTAACAACACTCATTAAGAGTGCACAGAGGAAATTATTAGCCATGCAGGCTAGCTGAAATAGCAAACATTATAACAATATTTGTTCAAACTAATCAACTGAATGCTACAGAAGAAACATATTATCTTAAATTGGAAGAAGTAATGAAAAAATCTAATTAAGTCTTCAACTTGTAATTAGCTAAAACTAGCTTAAAAGATAAAATACAAAATTAGTTAGCTAAACATTAGCCAATAAGGGTTAAATAGGTTCAGTTAAATAGGATTGTACTACTGAGGAGTAGAAAACTGCAGCTAGCTAAGAAATTATTAGCAAGCAGAATTAACACTTAGATTGGTGTTATAGTTAGTATTAGATTTAGATTTAAGGTGCAAGTACAAATTACCATCTTTAACTACTAATAAAAATGGCCATAAGTGGAAGATAAATTTGATTACATTGACATATATCCGTAAATGTATGTGTTTTGGGAACTCTTTAACTAAACATATAAAATTCTTCATTGTGTCCTATGAATTGCTAAACTGAATAGTGGTAGTGAGAAGAATTATGCATCTATTATTTTTTTCGAGATGTTGAAATCAACTTGTTTTATTTATTTTTTTTAAACTTCATTGTAATAGCTTCTGAATGTATTTTATTATGGCACTTTTATCAATTCAGTACCTTAATGGTATTTATTTTTCAAAAAGAAAAGCATAAAGAGTTTGTGGAAAAAGACAAAAAAGGAAAATAAAGAGGATAGAACTATAGAAGAGAAATATGATGTTTAAGTGGATTTTTTGGGAACTTTTACTGCTAAAAAGTAAAAATAAACTGTATCCGGTGCATGAATTGCATGTTTTGCCTGACCTTCTGCCTTTTAAGGGAGACTGTATTTAGAATTACGTTCCCTTTGTGAAAAAAAAAAACTGTTTCAGTTACATACTGTTTTACAATTCCTTTCCCGTGCTTCCCTTTCTGTCACTTCTCCATAATTCTTGGTATTTCAGTTAGACAGGCCCTCTCTCTGAAGCTTCCCCTTTTCCATAGATTCCTATATTTCATGATTTCCACTTCTTCCTCTTCAGTTGTACAAACAGAGGTAAAAGCATGGGGAAATAAGGTTGCCACTGAGACATGCAAACCACAGGTTGCTGTGAGAGTTGCATGATCTGTCAGTTCTCTGTAACACTTCTAAAAGTTTTCTGGAGGGTAAATAGGACCTGGCAGTACAAGGTACCTCTCCTCTGATCACAGAAGGAACACCAAACATAAAATATGGATTTTTTTTAAACTGTCCCAATAAATAATACTAGGGTTTCAGTAGTGATGCAAGATTTTATACTTTGAATGCTGGAAATGTCCAAACTGTAATTTAGGCTTGTGTAAATGACTGTGAAACGACCACATTGTAGTCTGTGTGTTTGTATTTGCTCAAAGCACTCTGTTGCTCTTATAGACACCGCGCTCGTCCCTAGTTTCACACTGCTTCCTGTCTCTCTGTTTCCTGTTTATCTTGCTGACATATTCTTTCACCAAAGTGTGATGGTGTGAGATGATCGGCATATTTCTTCATCTCATTGCTGACATCCTCACATAGCAGACGTGCTGTCCACCTGTGTGTGCTTACGAAGTTTGTGTCCTTATCTCCCTTTGCAACTAAAAAACAATCAGAATTGGAGTCCAAGTGATGATTTGTTCTCGGCTGATGTTTTAAGCTTTTGCCAGCTAAATGAAATAAATGGCTGAAATAGGAAGGGACGTTTCTGAGGTTTTGATGCAGTATCCAATAGGACATGAAAATGCATTGTGCACAAAAGAGCATTCGCCAACACAAAGCTAATACTGCCCCAGTTATATCATACTTGATTATTATAACATACTGGGTGTATTCCAGCCAAAGACATGGGGAATAAACAGAACTACAGTAAAAACCATTAGATAATGAATACATCCATACAAAGCAATGAAGAAATTACAAAAACTTCCCTTCTTTATAGATGCAATCCCAAAATTTCTTTGTAAGACCAAATCAAGTAAAATCACAAAACAACACCTTTTGTTTACTAAATGCATAAAATAAATGCATATATAAAAAGACTGAAAGTAAAATTAAACTGCGGCAAAATGAATAGACATGTAGATGACATGTAGAAAATGTAATACCAGTCATAATCTAATGTGAAGATAAGCATCTCGTAGTCTCCATATCACACTGATAAACTGCCCATCTTTAGAAATTGACATGATGATAGCACCATGCTCGTGTTCTAAACCGTGGCCCCCCCTTGCCCTCTTTTCCAGCCTGTAATATTAAAGTTGAGGCTCGCAGTGATGAGGAGAATGGGCTGGCCTGTGACATGAATGGCGTGGAGGAGGAGGAGTGCGCGGAAGACTTGCGCGTGGTTGATGCCTCGGGGGCCAAGGTGAACGGCTCACAGCCGTGCCCCGAAGCCAAGGCCTTCTCCTCGGCTGGCGGTATCCGGCTGCCCAACGGGAAGCTCAAGTGCGATATCTGTGGGATAGTTTGCATTGGCCCCAATGTGTTGATGGTGCACAAGCGAAGCCACACTGGTAAGCCATTTGCAATACTTCTTGCCCTTCCTTTGCACCCATGTTCATGTTAGTGAGAGGGATAGAAGAGTGTGTGCTTTGGCCCCTCGTCCTATTTGAAGCATTTGATCAAATAAAAACAATCCATTGTTTACATGTCTTTAAATTTTCCTAAATAACTTGTGTTTACAGCCCATGTTATCTTCACTTGTGCTTCCGTTGCTGTGTAGCCTCTCCTGCTTTGCATGCAATAGATTTTAAGCCTCGCCTTTACTAACCCCATTAGTTTTCACATACACATTTCTGAATTACCATGACAAACAACAGTTACTGATCAGTTATTGTACAATAAAGTAGCAGAAACAAACTTGGTCCAAAAAGAAAAGCCCCTCACAAAAATGGTTACGAAGGAGGAAAGCTGCTGCAGCTAAAAGGAATCTCTACAAAGTGACAATTATCTAACCATTAAAAGTTTCTCAAAATTCAAAATTGATATTCTATTGTAATGGAGCCAAACCAGTGGTGGGGAACATCTGTGAAAAAGGCACTTAACTATCAAGCTTTAGAAACTAATGAAACTCAAAATGGATGAAAGGAACAGTAGACTAATGTAAATGCAAAAGAAAGTACAATAAAATATATAATGAAGTGCCTCCCATTTAAATAGAAAATATTCTGAGGTGAGTCTTTGCTCCTGAAATGCATTTTTAATGAATTTCCCTCTTTATATATTTTTGCTGCTTCACTGGTGACTGTTATTTTATGGGGGGCCTTTGAAAAAAAAAAAAGAGCCATATTAAAACGTTTTCACAGAATGCCACAACACTCAGAGAGGCTGGATATTGGTTTATTCCAGAAGCGCTGATCAGGAAGACTGGCTCTCAACACAAAGTGTTTCCTTCGCTTTATTCAAATGAGCCCGCATTTGCATTGTGATGTGGTTCTCTTATTTTAGAGACGAAGAAGAGGAAAAAATGAGATTTTCAGATCAAATTGACCCAGGCAATGGTGCATTACGGAACTGGCAGGCTGAGTCTGAAAGGCTCTTGTTCGATCAGAGCGCCAGAAGTCGATGGGGCAGGGGGAGAAGGGAGAGATGGAGTGTCATTCTGCTGTGAAACCCTCTGCAGCGGCTGCTGGATCGCTCTCTGCCCCAGAGACGCTCCATCATCCAGCATGTTCTGGCACTCAGCGGTCTTGTAGAGCAGTGACCCAGCATTCCTGCATCAGCCGGCTTTGCATTCACACATAAAAGACAAAGACTCTGAGCACTTATTGGTGTTAGGGGAGGGTCAAACACATCCAGATTAGTAGAGAAAAAAAACAGACTAAAATAAAAACGGAAACTGTTTGTTTGTTCATGCACAGTGAAATGGTCTAAAACTGGCGCCAGCAATTCACACATTTCTCTTTGTTGGTGTGTTTTGCAGCCTCTTTGCATTTATATGCGTCCGTGTTTCTGCTCTTGTCTTCAGGAGAACGTCCCTTCCAGTGCAGCCAGTGCGGTGCGTCTTTCACCCAAAAGGGCAACTTGCTGCGCCACATAAAGCTCCATTCAGGGGAGAAACCCTTCAAGTGTCACCTGTGTAGTTACGCCTGCCGCAGGAGGGATGCCCTCACCGGCCATCTACGCACCCACTCAGGTGAGCATGCAGCACCCACCTACGCTGCACCCATGCAGATTCTAGGAAGCTTAGGTGGAAGTCTTTACAAAAAGGCATAAAAACTTCTGCAGCACACACAGAGAGACCTAACTGCTGTGGAAGGGGAAGTTGACAGTGTAAAAATATGGTGTCATTTTTATTCTTTTGCAAATGCTTTGCAGAAGTATGTGTTTATGAAATTTAGATGTAAACAGAAGCTTGTTTCATGTATTTTAAGAGTAATCTGCATTCTTTAATCTTAAACAATATATTTATCAGCATTAATTAATGATAAAATTGAAAACATTATAATTAGTTTGATAGATAATTATTTATATTTTGTATTTGGTCACCACAAGCTTATAAATTCATTCTCAATACATTTTTCAATACATTAAACTTTTAAACAAGAATTCAAATTATATTAGACGCATCATCATTTTACATATTTAGGTTTATCTTTTTCCTTTAGTTTGAACTCTTATGATATATGTTTGGTATAAACTTTTGATTAAATCTTAATCCTGGTCTTATAATAGCCTTATTAAAACAAGGCTATTATAAGACCAGGATTAAGATTCATTCATTCATTCCAGGGTAAGGAGTCTATCCCAGCACATAGGCAAGAGGCAGGGTACACCCTGGACTGGTTGCTAGTCCTTCGCAGAGGATTAAAGATGTATTGGGAAATGTTAGTTTCTTTTTTGTGTGTAACTGAGATAACAAGACAGTGAAAAAGAGAAATATAAACAGGAAGTTTCAGGAAACTTCCCATGACTAAATTTTCATTTATTGGATGTAAAATCCCACAAAGAAAAAAGTTTTTTTTATGGATTTCTCAGTAATTTCTGCAACCATGTTCAACATTAAAAGCTTAATATAAATTAAACTAATACAGTTGCAACAGATGAAGCATATTCATAGCTGTTCATATTCAGCATGTTTAAGAAGCTAAGTACTGGATTAATAATGCCAAAACTAGAATATGATCAAAGAAGTTAATGTGATAGAAATGAAAAGACTTTCCTTCTTCTGTCAGCCAAGTTAAAATCTCAGAAATGGTTATTGAAACTTATTTTATGACTTTGATAAGTCAAACGTCAACTGTTGAAATCACAAAATTACTACTCAGGTAACTCAACAATGTCTGTGTGTAGCACCACGTTATACTTTACATATATAAACATTTCATAAAGGGAATATTGGAGGTGGCAGAGTTTGTTAAAGCTTTTCTCTCAAATTCGCAGCATGTTGTGTGAAGCATAATTCAGTGATTAACTGAACTCCTCCCGAGCATACACAGAAAACAACAAAGGCAGTGCTTCTAGAAAGCTGGCTCAACTCGGGTGTATGTAAAGTTGCTCATGTATTGTTGTTTTTATTATTGCAGTTGGAAAACCGCACAAGTGTGCTTACTGTGGACGTAGTTACAAGCAGCGGAGCTCTCTGGAGGAGCATAAGGAGCGGTGCCATAACTACCTCCAGTGCATGGGACTGCAAAACTTTACAGGTTGGTGTCACAAAACACACGCAGAGCCAAACTTTTATCCAAATCAAATGTTATACTCCACCCTTAGTGCTGAGCTATCAGTGTGATCATCAGAGGTGCATCGTGCTGACAGTGATGCTGCAGCTAAATGCACCGAAGAGCAAAGGTAATTTCATTTAAATGTAGGTTCAGGTATCCGAAACAACTGCAGAGCTTAGATCATTTCAATCTGGGTATAAATGGTTAAAAAAATATGCACAGGGTTCTGTTAACCTCCACATTTAATATGAGAGGCACATCTCTAATCCTCTAAAAGCATTGATTAAGCCTACATTTTATATATAGATATAGTTATAGATACAGATATAGATATATAAAGATTACCTGGCATTTGTTAGCAGGTACCAGCTCATCTCATTAATCAGGACCAGTTTAAATTACTTTGATGCTGAAATCTACTTCTCTGTCTTGCTTTCCAGTAGTAAAGGAAGAAAGCAACCAGAATGAGCAGAGGGAAGACTTAAGCCAGCTGGGATCTGACAGAGCCTTGGTGCTAGACAGACTAGCTAATAATGTAGCTAAACGTAAGAGCACTATGCCACAGAAGTTTGTGGGTAAGGGCTAAAATCTGCTTCCTTTGTGTGAATACAATGTTACTAGTGCTGCTAACCAATACCTGTATTTTAAAGCTGAATACAGGCAAAAGTTGTGATGTGTTTTGTGTGTATTATGGATCTTTATTTTGCATTACCCCGATTCTGCACAGTGCATGTGGTGCAGCTTATTCAGACACTGTGCCCTTCATTTGTTTGCTTATTTTTCTATTAAATATTACCTTTACCATTAAATATTTCCTTTTTTATTCATCTTTTAAATTTACATTAAACTAATGATGACACAAAAAGGAAGAAATTACAGCATCCGACAGACAAAAATGCTAGTATCTCACCAGTAAAAACCAATAGGAGACCATTAAACCACATCATTATTAAACAGTGAGTGATTTCTTAACTCAGCTTAAGGGGACCAGGCTCTGTTTTAAAAATAGGGAGATGAGATGATGTAGTTGAAAATTTAAGTGTCAGTAAAGTCTGATTTCATGTTCGTTGTATTTTTTTCTTTATTCTCTTTGGTCTAACAGGAGACAAACGTTTGTCAGATCTTTCTTACGACGGTGGAGCAAGTGACTTAATTCAGCCTCACGTCATCGACCAGGCAATCAACAGCGCCATCAGCTACCTAGGAGCCGAGTCTCTCCGGCCTCTGGTTCAGACCTCCCCAGCCGCCTCTGATGTGGGTCTCAGCTCCATGTATCCTCTGCACAAGCCGGTGACAGAGGGTCATGTAGGAACAGGCTTGTCAGCCAAAGACAGTGCGGCTGAGAACCTGCTGCTGCTCTCCAACTCCAAGTCTGCCTCCAGCGAGAAGGATGGCTCGCCCAGCCACAGTGGCCAGGACTCCACAGACACCGAAAGCAACAACGAGGATCGCCCAGGTGGAGCTGGTCTCATCTACCTGACCAACCACATCACGTCAGGAATGAGGAACGGCGTGCTGCCTCTGGTGAAGGAGGAGCAACAGAGGCAGTACGACGGCATTCGTAACAGCATGGAGATGCCCTCTGAGGGTTTCAAGGTCATTACGTCTGATGGGGGTCAGGTGAGGGCATACCGGTGTGAACACTGCCGTGTCCTCTTCCTCGACCACGTCATGTACACCATTCACATGGGCTGCCACGGCTTCAGAGACCCCTTCGAGTGCAATCTCTGCGGTTACCAGAGTCAAGATCGCTATGAATTCTCCTCTCACATAACTCGAGGGGAGCATCGCTACTGAGCCTCTTTCATCAAAGATCATACACACACACACACTGTCACACAGAGAAACGATGTGGAACACAACACTTTCCACACAGATATCCAGCTGCAATAAATGCATAGAAATACATCATGAAAAATACACTCAAAGTACCTGTATGTTATGTTTTTATAAAAGTTATGCATGTTTGTTGACCACAAATAGCTGTATACAACTGTTAAAAACATTTTCTTTCATTTCTGATAAAGTGGTCAGAGGAAATATAAACTAATCTGTTTTAAGGGAAAAGAAATGTTGTAAAGGAAGACAGGGAAGCCCGTTTGTTGCTGATATGAACCCTTTGTGAAAAAGGTAAAAGAAGCCTCGAAACCTATTTGTTACCCATCTTAATGGTTTCTAAATCATACCTGTAAGTGGTGTAAAATGTCTAAACGTGTCCTGGTTTTGAGTTTGAAATAAGATGCGTTCATTTATAAGCATTTTCTTTAAAAGAATGAACAATTCTGCAAGTGTGTTCCAGACAGCCACAGTCACAGTAACCTTGATGTTAAATAAGGAAAATCTTAGGAAACACTGTAGATACACCCATAGTTCCTGTTAAGTTTAACTTTTGTTTGTAATAAACTTCATATTATTTATAGAACATTTACAGGCTTGCCAGTTTTTGTATTTATTATGGTAAATGTTTGTTTTATTGAGTTGCAAAAGTCTCATTTTTAACAGAGCATCAACAACTGCTGTCAGAAGTCTTAAATATAATTAGAAAAACCAAAGGTTGGTGTTTTATTTTTCAAATTGCTGTAAAGAATTGTTAAATCGATAAGAAAATGGGCGTTAAGTCTACTCGATGGTGTTTTGTGTGTCCAAATTACCAATAAAAATATTTTATATGTGCAGAGTGGGAAGGTGTTATGTTTTTTAAACAATAATCACTTTAAACAATATTGATTTTAACAAAATATATTTGATCATGCAAACATACAAAAGACTATTTAGATTTATCTATGAGCTTTTACACATAAAGTATGCATCTTTTTATTTGAAACTAATTTGTTTTTTTAGGACACAGTTCATCACGATAGAAATGGTGTTAAATTAAGAAGTAAATTGGGGCCAAGCTCGGGGAAATGGTTCCAGAGATTCTTCCTGAAACTTTCTAAAATAATTACATCTTGATGTCATTCAAGATGCTGCTCAGTCAGACCTGTCGAGTAAAATGTAGGAGAGTGAATGACTGACAATTACACACCAAACACTGAACACTGCAAAAAAACTAATAAAGGTAAATGTAGATTTTACATTCAGGCTGTAAAATGTAGCCGGGATGAGCCAATAAAAACAAATTAAATTAGTTTAAATATATTGTTGTCTGGGTTTTTCTTTTTAGTTGGTGTAAAATCTATTTTTTTACTTTGATCTTTTCAACTAAAATACATTTCAGAAACATAAGGAATATGGATATTTGATATTTGCTTTTTTTTACCTCTATCCAATATGATTTACACTTAATTTTTTATATTATCTGTAATCAATATATGTTGATCATCCCCGGTAAAAAAAATCTACAAACAAACAAAACAAAAAAGGTAAAAGGATATATCATCCAGTTTTCAGGCAATTTGATGTCTGTAAACACTGAAATAATTCCATGAGTCCACTTCCAGGCTGCAAGTGACAACATGGTTTGATGATGTCACAGCCGCAAGATTTATTGCAAGGTGTGCCGAACAAACAAACAAACATATGTGCAAAACTATACTTGACATCTGTTACATTTGGTCATTTTGAACTAGAGCAGCCATTGCAGAAGAGTTTGGTATTTAACATGTACATGTTTTGTAAAAGTGGTCATAAAATACAGTAAAACTGATGCCAATATTTTCCGATATCACATTTTAATGTCCGCCAACATTAACAGTATGATGATAATACCAGACTTCTTTAGTTAGTAATGGTTTTAATGTTCATTAAAAAACTTAAATCTGCAATTTCTTCAAACCTACAAGACAAGAACAAAGAAATTAGTTTCAGACTTATTTATAAATAGCAGAGAAACTAAAATTTGGTCCCAATTACAAGTTAAAGTTGGTTTAGGAGAAAAACTAAGAGAAAGATTACATATAAAATAAAAGCTACAGTGCTCTGACTCCATAATAAGCAGAATAGTTGTTGCCAGGTGAGGGTGACTCGACTGGGTGTAAAAAGCATTCACCATATAATTAAATAAATTTTAAAAAACACACATTCGCCAAATTTCTGAATATTATCAACCAGGAATATTAACTACTCAATAGTTTTTTGCCAAACTAAGTAATGATAGTCATAATATTCATAAATGTTAAACTATATAGAACATCTATGGAGCATCTATCTTTCAACGCGACAGTGCAAAACAATATTGAGGGAGTCCTAGGGAACTTCCAACTTTCTGAAACATTTGTAATGATATCTCATAATGCCAAAAATAGGCCTGTGTCTATACAGATAATTTTGTGTTAAAGGAAGACTTGGTAGCACAACTGCACACAGACAAAAATGCTGTTAATGAGTGTGAAAACTCCCCATTCATACTGTCAGGGTGTTAAAGAACCTAAAAGACACCCACTTTGTCTTCCATACACACATGTGAAGACACTTCATAGACTCAGTTTCTAGCATCTTTGCTGCTGGTCTTCTGAGAAACATCACAGCAGAGAGCAGGGCTGAAGGGAACACTGGAACAAAAGTCAGGGGCCAAACCTTCCATGAGGGGCTTTATCAGGACCATTTGAGGACCTCAGCAGACTTGTGCAGAAGCAGCCTCCTCCAGATGGTGGCTGTGTGATTTAACAGGAACGGGAAGCAGCTGTGGCAAGCACTGAGTCTCCCATGCTTGACTAGGAACCAGTAGGGGAGGGGGGGGCATTTGCATGACAGGAATATTCTGGCCAACCAAATCTGTCCCTGCCAAAATCCCAAATCTCATTTCCCCTTTCGGTCTTGCTGACTGAATCGCTCCTCCAAGAAGTGTCTCTCAAACTATTCAAAACATAAGTCACTCTTTTCTAAAGTAGGCAGTCTTATGTGAACACGTACCAGCAACTTAAGTTAGGTAGGTGACTACACACCTATATATACATATATATATATATGTGTGTGTGTGTGTGTGTGTGTGATCTATATATATATGCAAAGAAAGAAAGAAAGAAAGAAAGAAAGAAAGAAAGAAAGAAAGAAAGAAAGAAAGAAAGAAAGAAAGAAAGA
>JBAMHV010000017.1:5917740-5930707 GCA_037177535.1 Pseudomugil gertrudae | reverse complement strand
AAGAAAGAAAGAAAGAAAGAAAGAAAGAAAGAAAGAAAGAAAGAAAGAAAGAAAGAAAGAAAGAAAGAAAGAAAGAAGCGATCCCCAATCCGGGAACCGACCAATGCAAGCGGAGTGCCAGGAACCACCACCCGATGGGGGCTCTACACTCTGGTGAGCCAGCTGCACTCTCCAGAGACCAGCCCCCCAAACTCCTTCTTTCGTCCTGCCCTTACACTCTCACTTCATCCACACCCCTGCCCACATCCAGATCCGAATCACCATGTGGATCCAGGAAATTCATTGTTAGATAGGGCTGCATGTTTTCTGCTATGTATATATAACTCCATGAGAAATGCTCAGATTTATTTGGGTATACTTTTATTGTCAAGGAATAAATTGAGGCCCTGCGATGGACTGGCAACCTGTCCTGGGTGTACCCTGCCTCTCGCCCGTTGTGAGCCCCCCCGGATGGATGGAATTAATTGAAATAGATCAATCAATAGAAGGACTAACATTTTGGGGTGTAAGTTACAATAAGATGGGGGACTATGTGGCTTCTAGTTTTAAATGAGTCATTTGTTAATGATGTCTACAACTACTGGCAAAAAAGTTAGGAATATTTCTCTTTTTGTAAATTGTCCTTGAACCTTAAAAACAACTGATCTGTACAAGTGAAGTGTTTAAACTTTCTCTAAACATTTGAATGTTTTGTCCCAAACTTCTTATAGTTAAAAACTGTTAAATAAAAACTGTAAAAGAATAAAAAGTGTCTGAGTATAAATTGTCTGGTTAAATATAAACAGTGTTTATCATTCTGTTCACATCATCAGACAAGAACGTCTGACTCACGATACCTTACTGAAACGCATGCATTGTTCGCTTGTGTTTAAATAAACAGTTTACTTTGACTAAAGATTACTTTGAATGATTATACCAAAATTATCTAAAAATATTACCCTGTTACAGTCTGTCTATTGACTTTTTAAATTTTCTTTCACCTAAAAGCTGTCAGTAAACAAGTATTTTGCCAGTAGAGTCGGCCTTTAAGTTCTATGAAGCCAGGGGTACAATTTTACTGTTTCAATATATACTACATGTTAACAAGAGGTATGAAGCTCATTTTTGTTAATAAGTTTATTTTAATTCACCGAAATAAAGGGATTAAGATTTATATAGCATTACATATCATATGTGAAGACAATTTGAAACCAGTTACTAACATCCACAACACAATTTTATCCCTTTAATTTAGGGGATCCTATTTAAACTGTTAGGATTATTTGTTGAAGTTGACAAATAATAAAACAGACATTTAAAAAAATCATACATCAGTATTTTTTTAAAAATTTTAAGTGGACTTCAGTTTTTGTATTTATATGTTGGAAGGTGCTGTTTTTTAACTTCTATTTTAATCACTAAATTACCTCTCACTACACCAAACAGAAAACATGATTATGAAATAACTAAAATAATAAACTTTGAGCTAATATCTAAAGTCAGTATTGGGTAATTACAATTTGAATGCTAATTGGTATGACATTGGCTCATTTTTTTTCCAGCAGTGGTGTGTATTTGTGACCACACTGCCCCAGATGTGACCATTTCTTCACAGCCACCGTCATATGTGACCAACATGCTCATACCATATGGCACGCTTTTCAGCTCATACTCACTGGACTCGATAGATCCCGTCAGCACCAGAGGAATTCTGTGCATCTGTCCCGGTCCAGCTGCGCGCGCTCCCCATATTCAGAGACAGCCGCTAGGGAGGCTGTGGGTCTGACTTGTGCTGCTGGCTAATTCAACAAAGTTTCAATACAGTGGCCAAGCACACAAGGCTGAAATATTTATCAGGGACTTGACAAAAAGATGAAAAATAAATGAAAGTCCTTTTTCATGGTCTTCCAGATTTTCAAAGATTTGCTCATTAAATTTCCATGAGCATTTCATTTCATGTGTGCACAATCTATAATGGTCTCCTTGTATGTATGAAGCAATGAGGCATTCAACTTGAAAAACATTATGTTAAAAATCTCCATGGAGCAAAACTACCACATAGGGACACGGGCAGCTAGGGAAGTGATGAGAGGTAAATTAAAATGCTCCCATCTGAACTGCTCGCAGTTCTGTAAAAAAAATATCAATATGTGTTTATTGTCCAATAAAGGAATTTACTGCTGTAGAGGATTTTCCTATTAGGTTCACTGATGTCTTAATCATTTACAGGAAGGGAGGCAAAGCTTAAAGAAAAAGCTTGTTATAAAACACCAGACTAAGGATCTTCTCAGAGTTGCCCAACTTCCCCGGATATGATTAGCACATCCAGGCTTGGGAACAGTTCAGGACAATCAGACTGTGAGCAAACTGAAATGATCACTGGAGACCCGAGAGATCCTCAGCAAGTCAAGAGAAAACTAAAAAATGTAGCGCTTTAATTCGGAGACAAGCTTCTGTGGATTTGAGTTCATTTTTATTTTTGTAAACAAAAAAAATCATTGAATAAAAAAAAGAAACCTTCCTAAACTGAAACATTATGTGAACACAGAAACATGACATGTGTATATCACTATTTAAATACCTCCCTTCAGACTAATCTGTAATGCTTCACCTCCAACTACAACATGTAGAACATAAGGAGTCAAATCACAAAACATCAGCAGCTAAAATAAACCAAAGGCATATAATGTAACCCACAACAAAACCTTTGTGCTGAGAAGTATCTGTATGGTTATGTTTCAAACTTTTGGTAAGGATATATCCTTTACAATCTTTTCCACAGCTGAAAGCATCTGCTTTTCCCAAATTCTACATAACATTCACAACTTGAACAGAGGAAAAAAAGTTTAACGCCCACATCCGAAGGTCTGATTCCACTCCTCAAACACCTCCAAGTCTTTAGCCGAGACGCTGGGCCGCACAGTCTTAAGGGCCTCCTGGAAGTCGGCGTAGAGAATTGGTCGCACCTGATCTGCGGTGATGGTGGCGATGTCGCTGAGCTGCATGCTGCGTATGGGTCCTAGAGCTGCCTCTCGGCACAGCTGAGTCATATCGGCTCCGGAGAAGCCCTCCGTGGCTTTGACCACGCTCTCCAGCTCTTGCTCTCTCAGCTGGTTTTTTTCTCGAGCCATGAGGTTTGTCACTATCTGCTGACGAGCTGCTGCTTCAGGCAGGGGGATGTACAGCCTCTTTGCCAGGCGTCGACGGGCAGCCTCGTCTATCTCCTGTGGCCGATTGGTGGCCCCCACCACCAGAATGCGGTCTTCGGCTGCCGTGGCCGCTCCGTCCAGCTGAACTAAGAACTCGGTCTTTATCCTGCGCGATGAGTCGTGCTCTCCATCTGTCCGCTGAGACAACAAGGAGTCAATTTCATCTATGAAAATGACAGCAGGCTGGTGGCAGCGAGCAATGGCAAAAAGGGCTCGTACCAGTTTTTCTCCCTCGCCCACCCATTTGGATGTGAGGGATGAAGCACTGATGCTAAAAAAAGTGGCGCCAGACTGACATGCAATGCATTTTCCAATTAGAGTTTTTCCAGTTCCTGGGGGTCCAAACAACAGGATGCCTTTAGGTGGTCCGCGGAGACCAGTAAAGATGTCCGGTCGCAACATGGGCCACACCACAATTTCCTTTATGGTAATTTTGGCAAAATCCAGGCCTGCTATGTCATCCCAGGCGACAGGAGGCCCGTGGTCCATAATCTCACTCATGATCAGCTCAATTATCTTCGGCTCAAAGTTCTTCAGACGCTCATCCAGGATTTGAGGTTCCTGATTGAAATTTCGGCTTTCTTCCTCCTCGTGTCGCGGGATGGGTGACACAAACTTTGAAGATGCACCTCGAGATCTGTTAGCGCCCAGAGATTTTTTCACAGTTGCTGCCATCCCAGGGGTCTGACCTCTCTGGGCCTGGTGAGAGTGTTTTTTGTGTTGGTCAACGATGAACTGCTCACGTGCCGTTCTGAAGTTGCTTCCAACTCGCTGCTCCGTGCCTCCTTGACCCCCATGTTGCCTTCTGCCACCATCCTCTCCATCTGAGGAGTAGAAGTTTTTTCGTTTAGGTGGGTTGGATGTGGGGAAGCAGGAGTACTGATAGTTTTGTGTGCCTCCTGCAGTAGCAGAGCTTCCCGGTGAATGAGCTGAGGAAGGAGTACTAAACACAGACTGTGGCCGAACTGGAGGTCGAGAGAATGAGTTTACATGGCTTGGGATCCCATCAGTGAATTTTGGCCTCTCAGCAGAAAAATTTGCTAGATTACCTGCTCTATTGTTACTCTCTGAATTAGCCCGTGGCTGTCCTTCAGTTTTACACCCTGTAGGCTCGGATCTGGCTGATATAAAGGGAGCAGAAGAATGGCCGCCTTTGCTCTCTTGCCCCACAGTTACATCAACATCTGTAGGTGCTACTGTGAAGCCGCCTCCTGTTTTTGCTCGAATCATCTTCTGCACAGAGGGCAACTGCAGCACACTCTCCATAGTAAGGGAAGACTCCCATTTGTCGCTGTAGTTCTTCTGATTGCGGGCAAGATGGAGCGCCCTCTCTGCATAGTTGTTCAGCCCTGTGTGGGGGTCATCCGAGTCCAGCACTGCAGCATAGCGCTCTGAGTAGGTCCTGAACAGGCTGCCCATGCCGGCCTGAGAGAGCTGGGAGCTTGCCCATGCATACTGAATGGAGAGGATGTGGGCCCGGTAGGCATCGGCCGTCTGTTCAGGTGTACAGCTGCCAGATGAAATGTCAAAGGACCTCTTCTGCCATTCGTCCAGGTGTGCGCCGCTCATGCCTGGTCTGCTCCAGTGTGGTGAAGGAGAGGGGACAAAGGTTATTAAAAATACATGACCTCAGTAAAAGCCAAGGCACACATTGCATCTGACCCAAACACTGAAAAAGTTAAATATGCTTATATTAGACTCTGTAATACAGCTGTACAGTAGACCCAATGACTTAGTTAAACGCTTTGCCACACACACACAGATTAAGGAACACAAAAGGGAGCAAGGCCTCCAAACTAAAAGAAAAAAATCAAACAATAAAGCTTTGTCTCTACTCATTATAGTTGTTATTTTGCTGAAGTTTTGTATCTCTGTTTTTGGGACACTTCCTGTTAATGTGGAAACACGATGTGGTTGAAATACAGCATAATGGATCTAACACTGTCTCATTACAGTAGTTTACTTATGTCTGGCCATGTGGTATTCCTTTGTATTAACTGGTGGTTTTTCCCAGTGTTGTGATTTTATGTGTGTGTGTGTGTGTGTGTCTTTCTCTGACTTTTAAAGATTAGGAACCTGCTGGGTAACTAGTTCTATTCTTTGTGATAAATTTATGGACAAGGAATGCATGGGTTAAAACATTTATAAACCATTTACAGAGCAAGGGAAATATAAATAATAATAAAAAAGATGTAAATGTACATGATTTATCCTTCATAACTTGTAAGAAGTGTCTGTAATTCTGCACCTAAAATAATTAAATATTTCTGTGTCAGCTGTATTAATCTGAAAAACACAGGAACATTATATCAACTATCTCAGCATGAGGAGATCTAAATACAGGTCTACAATAGAATGAAATACATCTCATAACTTCAAATAGCTCACATAATGAATACAGTTCAACTAAACTAAGTTAATGGGGAAGTATTTTGGTCTACAATTCATTCAATAACAGCCTCCACTGCATGTATATAGCTGCATTGTTTACTGAAAATACTCACAAACCCCACAACAAGAGGACAAATTACATTAATTACTTACATTAGTGTTATCTTCCTGTTATATAATGGCAAAACAGAGAGTTGGAAAACGAATAACAGCTTTGAGATAGTATATAAACGATGATAAATCACTATGTAGAATTTATCATTCCAGTGTCTTAGCTCGTAATTTGCATTAGTGACTATTCCCGCCAACTTGCTTCTTCTTCCTGAACGCCTTTACTTCCTGTCCCATTCCAGTTCGATCTCAGGCGACCTACTTTGGTTTACGCTTTTGTTTTACCGAATTACATGAACGGTAACAAAGTACTTGACATCTCTGGCTCTTATACGAGCAAAACATAGATGATATTAAGATGAAATTACAAGACAATTAAGATACAAGCCGAGTTAGTAGTTTTCCTCCAACATATTGGAATGGGACCTATAAGTGGAGTGTTCCATTTATCCTGCAGTTGGGGTTGTTTATAATCACTTTGTGTGATCGTGTCACATTCTCGAATTCTTTAAAAAAGACTCTTGGTTAATGCTGGAAATAAAAAAAAACAAAAAACAAAGTAGCCCTCGTGAAACATATATTTGCCCCCTTTCGGCCATTTATCCAGAAACCCTTCTAGTTTATGAATAGGTCTACACTGCCACCCCGTGATCCCAAAACGCAAGCATTAAAAGAGCGATTAAGCGCGCTGCATCTTGGGAAATGTATTTTATACATAGAAAAAAATTCCGCTAGACACTACATTAGATTTAAATTACCTATTAGGAACGTATTGTTGTACATTTATAGTATTCTAGCTTGTATGTGCATTTTCTTATTAGGTAATATACACTGGTTATCAACTACTTGTGACAGGCATAGCATTGTAAACTACAATACCCATAACCGCAAAGCATTTGTTTATGCTGTTGTGAATGACAGCGCCGCGGTTGCTACCTAAGAGAATAAACCACACGCCGTGGACGGGAAAATTTATATGGTTCAGCAAACCGTTAAGACAGGCTGTATTTCCCTCTTAATTATTGTAGACTTTATCTTTGAAGAGACGTCCGCGAATCGTTTACAGCGATCATGTTAAGTGCGGTGACACACCGTTAGCTGTTAGCTCAACTGCAAACTGGATGCAAAATAGTCCAGACGGGACCAACCCCAGGAACCAGTTGCAACAATCAGTCACACCCTTGTCTGGAGACAAGAAACTGAGCAACATTTAACAACTCTTTGTCGTGTTGGGATCTCTTTTTTATACAGTCTGTGGTTGGGATGCTGTACTCTAACCCGTGGTAGCCTTATATGCTAGTGAAGTGGAGTTTCGGAGCTTAAGTGCGACTTAACCGGGGTAGTATAAGTTAAGTGTGGACTGAATATGACTGACTCATCGTCATGGCTCGGACAGAGGAGATAACCCTCATCAGCGTGTCTGCTGCAGCGCTAACCGGACAACTAGCTGGACAGTAAAGTTATTTCCACAGGAATTTGTCTTCGTTTATTTGTAACCAGCGCAGGATTATGAACGCCCCGATGTACACCTTTGTTACCCGTGACGACAACAGTACTATTTATGCAGAAGTTTCCAAAATTCTCCTCTCAACTGGACAGTGGAAGAGGCTAAAAAGAGACAATCCCAGATTCAATTTAATGCTTGGTGAAAGGAACAGATTACCCTTCGGACGTCTAGGTAAATTATGCTTCTTATTAGATTGTTTTGTGTGCATTATATTTGGTGGCCACCCATGAGGGATAAAGCAGAGCTGCATCCTCAGAGGAAAAAATGTCTCCTTTAACTGTTCATGAATGTGTTTAAATGGACTTTACAGGCCATGAACCAGGACTGGTGCAGCTGGTGAATTACTACAGAGGGGCAGACAAGCTTTGCAGAAAGGCTTCCCTGGTCAAGTGTGTATCTCTTTATTTGCTGAATCTTCTGTCATTTACTGCAAATGCATGTGTCTCAAGTAGATTATGCAAATAAGATTAACTCAACATTCTCTGTTTTTACCATTAGGTTAATAAAGACTAGCCCAGAGCTGTCTGACTCCAGTAACTGGTTCCCAGAGTCCTACATTATCTATCCTACGAACCTCAATACCCCAGTTGCTCCTGCTACAAACGGCATCAGCCATCTGAAAAGCAATCCTAAAACAGATGAGCGGGAGGTATTCCTGGCATCTTATCACACCAAGAAAGAAAGCGGGGAGGGTACGGTTTGGATAGCTAAGTCTTCTGCTGGGGCTAAAGGTGCAACTTTCTGTTTGCTACATTTGCAGATCCTAAACTGAGGATGATGGAAGAAGCAGATTAACATGTCTGTTTTTATTTCAACAGGTGCTGGCATTTTGATATCCCATGATGCTAATCAGCTCCTGCAGTACATTGACAATCAGGGACAGGTTCATGTTATTCAGAAGTACCTGGAAAAACCTCTGCTGCTGGAGCCCGGCCATCGAAAGTTTGACATTAGGCAGGTGTTATGAATAATATACAACCACAGAGAATATGTCTAGACTCTCTAACTTTGACTCCTTGTGTTATCCTGTAACTAGGAGTTGGGTGTTAGTGGATCACCAGTACAACATCTATTTATACCGGGAGGGTGTGTTGCGGACCTCATCAGAGCCCTACAACAGCTCTGACCTCCAAGACATGACCAGCCACCTGACCAACCACTGCATCCAGAAAGAGCACTCCCAGAACTACGGACGATATGAGGAGGGGAACGAGATGTTCTTCGATGAGTTCAGGCTGTACCTGCTGAACACTCATAACGTCACCTTGGAGACGGCCATATTACCTCAGATCAAGCACATCATAAAGTACGTGGTGTTGGATTTTAAATGTTTTTCACTGAAAACAGAAGGATGAGGAATCATGATAACTCGCTTGTTCTTAGCAGTTTATTGCAAACAGAGCAGATGTAAGGAGATGAGTAGTGTAGGGGATTTTATTGCATGTAAGAATCTCATATTTTAGTTAAAAATGACTCTGAAAGGGAATTGAGCAGTTCAGGATTTGCATTAAATTGCTCGTCTTATCTGCATGCAGCTGTTTTATTTAAGCCCTAACGTGAAAGTCTCTGTTACCCCGTCGCTGCTCGCTTCCTCCTCGTTCTGCACTGGTTCTTTTCAGTATTTGTTTTTTCACATTCATGTTGTTTCTCAGGAGCTGTCTGACATGTATTGAGCCTGCAATCAGCACCAAGCACCTGTCCTATCAGAGCTTCCAGCTCTTTGGATTTGATTTCATGGTAGACGAAGGCTTGAAAGTGTGGCTCATTGAAATTAACGGAGCACCGGCCTGTGCACAGTCAGTATCACCGATGTTTAAATGTTTATTTGGTTCCATTCATCTTCATCTTTAAGTTTCAGAACAGCTCCTCCACTCTCCACATGTTGGGGAAATCATTTAAAAATGCTTAAAGCCATCATGTGATTTGCTCTTCTAGATTTTTATTCCATTTCTGACGATGTGTCTCATGCATTTGTGGGTGAATTTAAACTTTATTTGTCCTCTCCTCCTTCAGGAAACTCTATCCAGAACTATGTCAGGGTATTGTGGATGTGGCCATTTCCAGTGTCTTCACTCTAAACAGCAGCAGCGACTCCTCATCTGCTTCTTCCTCACCTTATTCTTCCTCTCCATCCTCACTGTTTACCACTAACTCCTGCTCCTCTCCCAAACTGAGAGGACCACTTCATGTTGGTCCTTTTACTCGGCTGTAAACGCACACATTTACAAAAAAAACAAGCCAAAAAACACCAACTTCTTGTGGAAAGCTCCTTCTAACTTATACTGTCCTCACTTTAACTGCACACATAGAGAATTTTACTTCCTGGCGTACATGGATCTACTGAAATCCTCTAATTTCTCTCTATTATACATGTTATTAATGTGAGGAAGGTGTTGAAACTGTTAAATAAATTTGAGAATTTCCAAATGTAGGCAGACACCCCTCCATCCCAACTTCACTCCTGAACTCTTCCCTGGATGCAGAGGGCCTCCAATAAGACTTTAGTGCCTTACATTTCCAACCATGCTCCCTTAAAAAGACTGCCAGATAGCTTGCTGTATTATTGAATTGTACTTGTTCGATAAACCTTTTGCACTGTTCCTTGGCTAAATCAACGCTGTCGAGATCGGCTCACAGGAAACTGCATGAAATGTGCGGAAGGATGAAATTTCCTGTACCTGTGGAATTCTTAGTGCTGTTTTCTCATCAAACACTGTATCTTATTTCTTTTGCAGCCAACCTGCAGCAGCTCATTACTTTGAATGAGTCCAGTTTTCATTATGTCTGCTGATGTATGATGAGTTTGACATTCAAGATGTAAAAAATGGGCTCAGTTAGTGAAATGCCTCTTAGCTGGACTATGTGCACACTATGTTGTTCACATTCAGGGCAGCTGGATTGCAGGCGTGAGTACAGATGTTAGTCCTAAGCTGGATAACCCATCCCCACCCGCTCACCAGAGAGGAAGAGGGGGAGACAAAAAGAATCTGTAGAGTATTGGCTTTCATTAAGTTTTCTGTTTCTAAATATTTCCTCTTGTTTTTTGAAGCGAGCATGTTTGCGTGAAAGCATGACCCCTACAGAAGAACTGCCCATAGGTCTGTGTTTAGTTCCTGATGTAGAAAAGATAGATTGTCTTTGTGTAGTCTTGTGTGGAGTATGCTTTAGACCTGTTAGAATGAAACTAGAGTAGCTTGTACAGAATGTGTTGCTCATTATTTTAACCATTTAAAGACCCCATGATGTAAAAGTGGTCTGATATTCCAGAGATGTATTTGCTTTTAATTACGTGTTTGTTTATTGGATTGCTAAGCCTACCTCACACATCTTACATTTGTTGTAAACAATTGTTCACATCCTCTAAAATAAGCGGAAACTGTAAGTCTGATAACATCTGGACATGGCCGGAATAGACAAAAAAGGCCCTGATAGACAATATTGTTGATTTGATTTGGGGGCTTAATGCATATAATTTATTGCTTTAACGCTGCTGTTTTACATCCTGCAAATCCACACGTTTTGTCTGAGTTTGCTGCTGGAATATTCTGCTAACAGGTATACATACAGTAAGGGATAAGTAGAGCCGCTTATCTGTATAAGCATGAGTTTAAATTGTAAGAGATGGAGCCCAAACACGTACAAATGTCCCTGATGCACCCGGGCTGTTAATGTGTCAAATGTGATATTAGCAAAGAGAGTAAAACAGTTGGTTTTGCAGGCCACGTTGTTTCATGGGGTCTTTAAATAGCTCTTTTTTTTTATATTGGTTACATCTATTTTAGTAGATATGACTGTAGAATTAAACCGTCCAAGGTGACTTAGTTTTAAATCTCCTTTTCTTTATTGTAGCATTTTTCTTTTTTTTTTTCTTTAAGTATTTCGTTTATAAAGTTATTTCTACCAGCTTCATATTTTACAGACAGCTGTTGTGCCTCCACAGCTTATCTGAACTACAATATAAGTAGTGTGTAGTATAATCCTGTCTGTCATAATGTTAAAACTTCTGTTTCCGACATCTGTTTAAATGTGTTGGGTTTTGCTTTCCGTAACAAAGGGAGCCACTGTACCTTTTTCCTTACCTTTACCTTTACCTTTTCCTTGCTGTGTTTGTGTTTACACGATGTTGCAGAAAAATGAAGGATGCGTTAGTGGCTGGCGGTCGGTGAAGGTAGAGTGCTGACATCGGGATAATCCCAGAAAATTGGTGTGATAGAGCTCTGCTTCCAGGGAGATGAAGCATTTCAATATAATGACAGTATAAAATGAGAAAATCACTCAAACATGACCTTTTCAGTATTGTTTGAAATGTAACGAGTAATTTTTTATCAAAGGGTAGGGTGCCTTGAAGGGAACTGCAATTAATAATAAGAGATGGATGTGCAGCGCTGAAATGCACCTTAATTTATTTGTATTGAGGTAAATTTCCCCGTCACTACAAAACCTCTTAAATTAGCTAATGATCATTTTCTTACCACATTTGTATTTTTTTCTCGTGTATTTTCCCTTCTCTCGTCTTTACCAAAGATAAAGTTCTGTCCTGCTGTATTTCTGTTAATGTCTTTGTTTGGTTGTTTTTTTAACCAGACAGATTTCAGACCTAACTTGTCCAGCATGATCAGAAGTAACCTTATGCTGTGTTTTAGTTAGAGAGCGTTTTGTCTCGAACTGTGCATGAACATTTGTCTTCATGAGAATCCCTACAATAAAACTTATGTTCATCAAAGCTGTTGGCCATCCTTCTGCTGCTCGATGCTCCATTTCATTTGTACAAAACACATCAATCAAAACCTTTAGGCTCTGTCTCAGTTGCTCAGTTTCGACATCCAGTTGCTGCAGATTTTTGATGAAAATCTAATGTTTCAACCCATCACAAAGGTGCTCAATGAGAATCTGATCTGGAGACTAGTGCGGCTACTGTATAGTGAACTCATAATGTTCAAGAAACCAGTTGGAGATGATTTGAGCTTTGTGACATTATCCGGCCATCAGGAGATGATACGCTGTGGGCATAAAGAGTAAGACATGGCAACAATATTTGCTAAGGCTGCAGTGTCTGAACCATGAGGGACCCTGGACTGTTGAAGGATAGTATATAATATAATATTGTGGCCTTTCCATCTAAATAGCAGCTGAAATCAGAAATCATGTTGGCAACATTATCTATTGTCCAAATTTGATAAGTCAATGTGAACTGTAGCCTGTTTATTGTTCTTAGCTGGCAGCATCCAGTGTGGTCTCCTGCTACTGTATCCGAGGCTCAGGAAAGAATAGTTTATAACTCATTTGTGACATGTATGAATTTGCCTTTATGTTATTACCAAATAGTCTGCCATGACATCAAAAAGCAATCCACACAACTCCTGTCCACTAGTTTCTTTTTCATTGTCTGTAAAACCAGACTTGTTGGAGAGACAAACTGGTCAATAGGACTGCCAAGTGATCGCCTGTTGGCTTGTTGCATCAAGAATAAACTAAACGGGTGTACTAATAAAGTGTAAAAAAAGAAGAGCTGAAAAAATATGCAGCTTTGATCACTAGATGAAGCTATAGGAGAAAAAAAGCTAACGTTGAGATTCTGAGATTTATAAAATCAGTGAATGCAGATGGAGAGTCACCGGGTGTGGTGGCGCGCGCCTGTAATCCAAGCTACTGGGAGGCTGAGGCTGGTGGATCGTTTGAGCTCAGGAGTTCTAAGCTGCAGTGGACTATGCCGATCGGGTGTCCGCACTAAGTTCGGTATCGATATGGTGCTCCTGGGGGAGCCTGGGAC
>JBAMHV010000017.1:5857701-5868204 GCA_037177535.1 Pseudomugil gertrudae | reverse complement strand
AATCTTAGTAAATCACGTACTAACCACGGTCCCGCCCAACACGCTAAATTCTAGATCCCACACGCTAATTAGTACACACAAATTGAGATCTTAGTAAATCTGGCCCACTGTGTTATAACACATGCAGGGTGGCGTAACTATCTATCTTTTTGCATTCTTGCTTTATCCAACTAAAGATCGCATGAGGACTGGAGATTAACCCACCTGCTACCATGTATTACACCCTGCGGTATAAATAATCACAGAATCAGATTAGAGATGAAGGGAACAAACAACCATGTATATTCCCCCACGACCTTAACAATAAAAACTGGACTTGCTGAGAACCATCCACCACAGCAACGTTTAGCTTGAAAATCCCTGCTTCTAATGGACTTTGTACCTCTTCGTACATTTGCTGTCTATAAACATTGCCAATGGATTTGTGCTAGTAGACAGAAGCTCTGTGGGACAGGAGGCAGCACTTTGCGTGACTTCCACCTCTGCACACCGGAGCCCATCGTGCATGACTGTCCGTCATCATTACTTTCTTACAAAAGTACCAACGACAGGCTGAGGGAGGGGGTTGCTGCAGAAAGGCTTATCTTCCCTTTGAGTGCTATTTCACCTTTGACCTCTCACAGGGAGGAAGAGATAAACACAAGGGGGAGAAAATTAAGCTTCAGTGACTTTTAATGGCAGATCTGGTTTGGGTTAGAAAAGCAACACTAACTTCATGCAGAGACTAGATGAGATTAGGCTGCATCAGACAAGTGGAAGGAGAAGTGGCAGCCTCTGGTGTTCTGTTTTCCTTTGGATGTGTTAGCACAGATGTGCGTGAGAGATTAAATGCACATTCTATAAATGGAGACTGTGCATCACCTTTAGCTTGAAACTACTTTGGCCTTTTCCCTATTTCCTGCAAGAAATAACAATTGCAAAGACACCGCTGCTTGAAGCAGAAATGCTGAATGCAATAAAAACAGAGTCTCTCAAAATGCTAAAATAAATCTTTCAACTTTTAGAGCTACGTCTTGATTAGGCAGTCATAGTTATGTAATCTCCATTTTATTCCCTTCACACATTAATCTGCAAATTAAATTAATCCATTCAGCTATTCACATTAAGTCACTGGTTATTTTCCATGGCCTTCTTGTCAGTATCTTCAATTAGGCCAATAAAAACAATGACTGGCAACAACAGCGGCAAATATAGAGGCAGGCAAGGCTGTTTTTAGTTGCCGTTAGTTTAAACGCGCAGTCATGCGGCTAGATGCGTAATAAGGCTCCCATTCTTTCCAAAGAAGTACCAGCAGTTCAGCTGGACTCCACAGACCCTGAGAAGGTTTTCCTCCAATACGAGGATAAAAAAAAAGTTTCCGACAAGCTCGCCGATTCACGATTCAAGGCAAAAGGCCCTTTTAGTGTGACAATGGAGGGGAGACGCCTTCACGGGCTGCTGACTACGCTTTGGCAAGGGCCTCAGTCGCACTCAGCCAGACTAAAAAAGAGACCCCACAGATAAAGGTATCTCAGTGAGCGCCACGTTAATCTGCAAGGTCATCTGGATTCTTGAAACATTCATTAGTATCATTCTCATGTACTTAGATGAAAAACTGCTTAAAAAAAAAGCATTGCTCATAGAGAGAGAAATGCAGGATTTGTGGACTTCTGGGAAATATTGGGGCGGGTGTTGGGGATGGAAAGGGGGGGTGGTTGTTGTTGTTGGACAGTTTGACATTGGAAGTCACCGGGGTCATTCAGTCGTAATGAGGCATTCGCGGTGGGACCAAAGTAAAAGGTTTGCCCCAGCGCTCAACTCTCTCTGACTCGTCGCCAAGCAGTTTGGTTTGGTGGTAGTCAGTCCAATCACACGGCGGCAGGTTGATTCATCTCGAATGGAAAGTAATTAACAAGGCAGAGCCGAACAGACATCCTTACATGTGTGTTTCTGAGCGTCTCTGTGTATATATGTGCGTGCGTGTGTGTGTTCTTCTTTTGTACATACTACAAATTTTCACAATCATTGTTTAAAAGGACCTGATCTTTAAAGGATAAACATAGATGGTTTGAAGTTGCTTATGGTATTAATCACTGCGTACACCCTGGACTCTTGCACTTTCATAGTCTTCTTAAGATTTGCCACTAGGGTTATCTGATAAATTAAAGTGGCATTTATGTATTTTATATAATCTTGAGTTAATAAAATCTTTATTATTACTATTACATTACTAATCAAATAACTGGGCATGCTAATAATACTTAGCATCCTTTAGGTGTATTTAAGACGTTTAAAAGCCAAGATAACATTGCTGGTGTCACTTTTACCATTAACTTTCACCATTAATTCAGTAGCTCTCAAACTGGCATTGGCAACCACACACACACACACCCACACACACACACACACACACACACACACACAAGCATTTAGAAATAACTTAAATCTGACAAAAGTAATAATAAATAAAAATTCTATTAAATTTAGCCATTAAAAGTCAGACATTGCTTTTCAACAATGCTTCAAAAAAATTATTTTTAAAAAAATTCATGAAACAGGTCTGGACAAAAATGATGGTACCTTTAACTTTATATTTTGTTGCACAACCTTTTGAGGCAATCACTGCAATCAAGCATTTCCTGTAACTGAGACTTTTCTGAGCTATTCTGGTCCACTCCTCATGAGCAAACTTCTAAACCTTCATTAATATATGTGTGTGTATATGTGTATGTAGACACACATCGGATTGTGGTATAATTATTGTATCTTGTTTGTGATTGAGCAGGGTGTAATTCTAGGACAGACAGATTATTTTTGCAAGCACATCTGTTATAGTTTGTGCAGAAAATATTTTTCACAAACAATAACTTAATTTTCTGACATCGGTTTCAGACCATAACAAACATGGTGATTATGGAGAAGATTATAATGATGTTCATTCTCGGAACAAGAAATACAGGTAGCGTAGTAAATGCAGTGCACATACTCACCCCACTGCTTTTTCTTCTTTTTTCCGTCTGCGAGCGGCACATCGTACTGCTCAACACTGACCCCAAGTTTTCTGGCAGACCTGCAAGGACATTAAAAGTGGATGAAATTACATATATAAACTAGAAAAGCACTCTGAAAGCACAGACCTCTGCCAAGCAGCACCATAATGTTACTGAAAATTTCTAAGTGATCCAGAATCCAGGATCTTTTTATGGATCTCCAAAAAAAGTTAATCATTTGTTCCCAGTGACACTCCCAACGTATCCCGAAAACTTCATCAAAATTCATCAATAACTTTTTGAGTTATGTTGCTAACAGACAAACAGACAAACTCAGGTGAAAAGATAACTTTCTTAGCGGAGGTAATGACACAGTAGATGGACTAATGCTCTGAATCTATCTTTTGCATAGAGCATAAATGGACTTTTATAGTGTGGTTAACACCCAATTCCTGTTTTTTTCCATCCCTGACCAGTTTAGGCAGATAGCATCCTTTCCAGAGTCTGGTTCTGCTTAAGGCTTTTTGTTCCTGCTGAAACAGAAGTTTAGTCTTTTTGCACCTCATCACCACATGCATGCTCAGGATGGGAAGCAAACTGAAAATTGAAAGACTTTGATCATTTTATTGTAAATTTGCAGTACACAATTAAAGCTTAATTGAATTGAATTGAACCTCTTTCACACAACTTCTTTGACAAACTTGGCATAAAATATGTCTAAAATCCATTATTCTAAACAAAGTCAATAAATTAAGTGACAAACATTTATACCTTACCATTTCTCTCAGCAACAAAACGTGACGACATCCTTTCCCATGATGACATGGGACATGACAAGTTTTTCAGAGGATTTCTGCACTAACCTTATTCTTTAGATTTTATAACCCCCCTCCAACTCTTTTTTTTTTTATAAATAAAAAGCTTCATCCAGTAATCTTTTGTTAAAGTTGGACCCACAGTGAAACAGTGTTGAAGACTGACATTTCAGCCATTAGAATTTTATTGTACTGTATTGACTAAATAACAGATTTTTATCCTTTGTCTTGTTAACCAGAAATCAGAATAAATGAGATTGCATGTAAGCTGGGCTGGGCAACAAAACAATGACAGATAGAAGTTGTTTTTAGTATGTGGCCTCAGATAAGGTTAATGCAGTGTGTGTGTGTGTGTGTGTGTGTGTGTGTGTGTATAAGTCATATAACCTTGCATGCATTTAATGTGTAAAAATGCAAACTGTGCTAAATATGACCCAGTGGTCGCTGCTTGGAGGGGAAGTTTTCACAGGGAAGTAAAGCTGAACTAAACCAATAAAGTGGTAACAAAATAGTTTGGTTTTATCTTGAATTTTACTGGTTATTAACTTGATCATACTGTTAAATACAAGCATTGTGTATTCTGTACTTTGCTCAGACAAAGGGGGCGGGTGGGTTAAAGATGTCAAGCTTTCCCTTCAGTTGTCACCTCTGTGATGAAGCACATGTGCGTGACTACTTTGCACCTTCATAATAGCCTTGGGCAGTCCCCTCTGTTCCTTTATCTTCCTATTGTAGCTCACAGCATTGATTTGGAGGATAAGATAAGCAGCACAAATACTGCAAAATGCATGTTTCTCTTCGGAGGTCCACTTCCAGCGGACATAAATCACTGGAAGGGTCTATTTAATGTAGGCCTACCAATCATGTTTGCAGATTATAACTTCCTGGTGTACTTTGATTTCCCTGTATAAAACTATGCCCTGAATGTAAGAAATGCTAAAACTTCTAAATGCAACTGCCTTCTAGAGTATGAGCAAATCATCACCTGAACACATCTTCCTTAGCTCCTCCCTGACACCCGTTTTCACTCACACGCGATGAGCAAATGAGCTGTCATTCAAGCGGGACCGAATGCAAATGGCAGGCAGCTTCAGGGGCCTTAAGGAAGAGGCCAGAGTGACAGCCTGCATATCCCATATTTTCCTCTGTAGCTGTAGCTCATCTTACTGCTTCTTGACAATATTACCTTAAAGATTCTGCTTCTGAAAACCAGTTTATGGAGTAACTGGTGCAATGCAGGACATTGTGATGATTAATGTTAAAATATTCCAAAAGCAGGAAAGAAAAATGTTAAAAGAATTCAAACTAAAAGGGAAAGAAACAAAATATATCAAATCTATCTAACTGGGATGAGTTGGCTGATGAAAATAAGAAAATCTGCTCATTTTATGAATCAATTATTTGCATCTTTAAGCTTCTTGTTCATTGCGTCCTTTTAAAAGAGTAAAAGTCCAATCTGTCCCATTTTGTATTTTTAAAATAGTAATAAAAATACCTGAAAATAAATCAAGTCAATTTATTATTATTAAATAATCAGAGAAAACAAAGATAATTAAAGACTGATGTCCAATGATGACGAGTCTCACACAGCACAAAGGAGGATTCCAGCCTTTTACAAAAAGACTTTCTGAACTAATTAGTACCAAGACCAGCTCCAGTTTGGTTTAATAGGTCTGGCAGGAGGCTGGGACCACTTTTCTTTGTCTCCGCCCTCAACAAATGATTAAAGGAATCATGAGATCTCACCCAGTCCGTAGTTCATCAAGCAGGGATACAGCTAGACGGTCTGAATTCAGTAAGTTCATTTATTTTAGTTTTCACTTCACCATAATATTTTTGGATTTAGTTTAAAACATCCATCCATCCATTTTCCACCGCTTATCCGAGGTCGGGTCGTGGGGGCAGCAGCCTAGGAGGGAAGCCCAGACTTCCCTCTCAACAGCCACATTCACCAGCTCCTCTGGGATCCCAAGGTGCTCCCAGGTCAGCCGCGAGATGTAATCGGTCCAGCATGTCCTGGGTCTACCCCGGGGCCTCCTGCCAGAGGGACGTGCCTGGAACACCTCACCAGGGAGGCGTCCAGGATGCATCCTAACCAGATGCCCGAGCCACCTCATCTGGCTCCTCTCCATGTGGAGGAGCAGCGGCTCTACTCTGAGTCCCTCCTGGATGGCCGAGCTTCTCACCCTATCTCCAAGGGAGACACCGGTCACCCTGCTACAGAAGCTCATTTTGCCGCCTGTACCTGAGATCTCATTCTTTCGGTCATGAGCTGGTGAGGGTGGGAACATAGAGCGACTGGTAAATTGAGAGCTTCGCCTTCAGGCTCAGCTTCCTCTTCACCACACAGATCGGTGCAGCGCTGATCCACCTTATCGAGTTTAAAACATATAAAAGAGAAAATATGTATTTATGATGTAGTTGATTGGGATGAAAAATGTTTTTATCTGGACTTTAAATCAAATTAGTTTTTTATGGTTCGGACCAACATTGTTTTACTCCTTCAATAATCTGTTTTAAAAATATAACAAATATTACAACAATATATAAGTGAAACACTTACAGGAGTTTCTATGCCATAATTTGAAAATTACACACGCACACGCGCACACACACACACACACACACACACACATACACAGATGAGTAGATGAATAAGGCAAAATATAAATATAGGTGAAATCCATAATTAAGTAATAATTACATAGTCCCAATGCGAGGGCTCGCCTCCTCCTGGTGGCTTAACGAGAAAAAGCACCTTAATTGTGATTTTGTTGTAAAGACCTTCCAGGTGCATCCACAAGGATAACAGCCTGCTGTGACTATGTATTTAGGCTTGTGAATAATCAGGAGTAATTTATTCTGCTGTGTGTGTGTTATTTTTAATCTTTAAAAAGTCAAGAGTCAAGATATTTTGAGCATTGAAACTTTCGGGTTATTTTCTTCTTGAATACTCCATGCAAAGCTTCAGAAATGTCTTCTCTCTCTCTCTCTCTCTCTCTCTGTGTGTGTGTGTGTGTGTGTCTTTTGATAAAATCACATTATAATATGAAAATATTTATTACGCATTTATTTATTTATTCATTTAAACCATAATAAGTCACTGAAGACATAACAAGGTGTTTCATTTAAAATGTTTTTATATTCATTACCTATTTTCACATTTAAAGCACTCTTCTTAAAAAAAACTTATTTAGGAACATGCTGCGAAAAACAACAATTATTGTCTCATTATAGTGGCTCGGTGTGTGTGTGTGTGTGTGTGTGTGTGTGTGTGTGTGTGTGTGTGAGAAAGCCATCGACCTACGCCTTGGCTTGTAAAATACGTTATAATAATAATAATTATTAAAAATATATATATCTAACAGTAATAATAATAATAACAATAATAATAATAATAATATTAATAATAATAAATCATATAATCCATTTTAACTGCCGTAACACCAGTAATAAATGGTAAGAAAGAGAGAGAGGAGAGACTGGAGGAGGAGGAGGTGGTGATGGTGAGAGGGTGGCAACAGTGTGGCGCAGCATCGGACGCAGCACCGCTGACGGTCCGTGATGCTGAACTCTGCGGGTATAAATGACTTTACAAGGTGCGGAGGGATTTTAAAGCAAGCGCGAGCTTTAAACAGAGAGCGAGGAGCTCTCATGTATTCACCTCTGGGCTAGTGAATAAATTAATTTTAAGCTGTTAGGAGAGATGCAAATTAAATAACTTTTAGATTATCTCTGACAGTTTTTATAATTGATTTTTGTGGAGGGGGTGTAAAAGAGCAAATCATAACATTTTTTTCTTTGTGAAGAATAAAAGTCACAATCAGGTAGCTTATTTGATCAAATCAGTGATATCACAGTAATTATTTTTAATGTGCATTCATTTATTATTTCATCATGTTGTCCACATAGGATTTCCACCATGGATGTCATACCCGAAGGGATAGATCAAGTCACTCCAAAAGCTCTGCTGACAGTATGTGTGACTCTACTGTTATTCCACCTGTGGCTTTGGCAGCAGCACAGGTCGGTCCTGCGCCTTCCCGGTCCCTTCGCCTGGCCGCTCATCGGGAACGCAGCGCAGCTTGGCAACAAGCCGCATCTGTACTTTGCGCGCTTGGTGAAAAAATACGGCAACGTGTTCCAGATCCAGCTGGGCTCCAGGTCTGTGGTTGTCCTGAACGGAGACTCCATCAAACAAGCACTACTCAAGCAGGGACTCGAATTTGCTGGAAGACCAGACTTTACCTCCTTCCGGTACATTTTTAACGGGGACAGCCTTGCGTTTGGCACCATCACGGACTGGTGGAAGACGCAC
This sequence comes from Pseudomugil gertrudae, assembly GCA_037177535.1. Classification (NCBI taxonomy): domain Eukaryota; kingdom Metazoa; phylum Chordata; class Actinopteri; order Atheriniformes; family Pseudomugilidae; genus Pseudomugil; species Pseudomugil gertrudae. The sequence continues at coordinate 5,860,102 of JBAMHV010000017.1, read as the reverse complement.
CGTAAAGTTGCGCAGTCCACCGTGCGGATGTTTTCCACCAGCAACCCGCAAACCAAAAGGACCTTTGAGCAACATGTTCTCTGCGAGTTCAAGGAGCTGCTGCGTCTGTTTGTGGCCAAAACGCGCGAGCATCAGTACTTCCAGCCCATGACCTATCTCGTGGTTTCCACGGCCAACATAATGAGCGCGGTGTGTTTTGGGAAGAGGTACTCCTACGAGGATGAGGAGTTTCGGCAGTTGGTGGGCAGGAACCACCAGTTCACCCAAACTGTGGGAGCAGGAAGCATAGTGGACGTGATGCCCTGGCTTCAGTACTTCCCCAACCCCATCAGATCCATTTTTGACAATTTTAAGAAGCTCAATCAGGAGTATGGCGCGTTCATCCGAGATAAAGTAGCTGAACACAGAAAGACACTCCAGTCGAGCACAGTGAGGGACATGACAGATGCTTTCATCGTGGCGCTGGACCAGATCAGAGAAAACAAAGACAATTCATCTGGGAAAGACTATGTGGTCCCAACAATAGGGGATATATTTGGAGCAAGTCAAGACACCCTCTCCACCGCTCTGCAGTGGATCATCGCCATTCTGATCAAGTAAGGAACTATTTTAACTGATTAAATAAAGATCATTTAGATGATCTTTAACTGTAACAGACAGTTGACAATAATCAGCTACAGTATCCAAACTCATACTAATGCTGCAGGCACACGAGAAAGTCATATGGTATTTGTATTATGTAAGAGCAGTGTGTGTGAGTGTGTGTGTGTGGAAAGGGGGTTCGGCATACAGATACTGGTAGCAAGATAAAAAATGAAACAGAACACCAATAATAGAGGAGCAGATACCAAGTCAGCATTTTTCAGTGGATGAAATGAAATATTATGGGAGCGAGTGTGTTTAAAATTAGGAGATTGTCATTTTGAAATCCAGTTTGACTCTGACAGAGATTCACCTTAAAGACATGTCTGCTTGCTATCACATGTGCATTTCTTCATGGGTGAATAAGCAGATGTTTACTGATGTTGCATGCAGGGATGTAAGTGTCATAAGAAGAAGCAACCTTGAAAATGTGTTTTTGTCTGTTAAATTAGGTATCCTGAGATGCAGGCCTGTCTTCAGCATGAGGTGGATAAAGTGGTGGACCGCAGCCGTCTTCCCTCCATTGAGGACAAGCAGCAGCTGCCGTATGTGATGGCTTTCATTTATGAGGTGATGCGCTTCACAAGCTTCGCCCCCCTCACCATCCCTCATTCCACTACCACGGACACCTCGCTTATGGGCTACAACATACCAAAAAACACAGTCATCTTCATCAACCAATGGTCCATCAACCACAACCCGACCATGTGGTCCAAACCAGAGACCTTTGACCCCCAGCGATTCCTGGACTCGGATGGTGCACTGAACAAGGACTTGACCAGCAGTGTACTTATTTTCTCTCTGGGCAAGCGGCGATGCATCGGCGAGGAGCTGTCCAAGCTGCAGCTGTTTCTCTTCACAGCTCTGTTAGCACATCAGTGTAACATCACCGCAGACCCAGAGAGGATACCAACACTGGACTACAAGTACGGCTTGACACTGAAGCCTCACACCTTCTCCGTGGCAGTGTCTCTGCGTGATGATATGGACATGGCCTCCACTCAAACGCACTCTGAGACGGGTGAACCTTCACCAGATGCATAAACAAAACTTTAACTGTAATGACACAAAACAAATGAAGTTTAGGACACTACTGAGAGACACAAGCTCATGTCTGTAGCAGAATATTTCAGGATGAATCCTGATGGCATTATTTGAAATACCTAGCATGAACTTAAAATGAACAAATTGTGAAATCACTGAATATGTGCTTATTTCTAATTTGTGTTAAAAAATATAGCTGCCTGGTTTTTTGTCTGATTTAAGGACTTTATAAAAAAAGAAAATTAATCAAATGTTAAACATCAAATGTTTAAATGATTGTTTTCCACTGATAAACAAACCAATGTTTTCTTGATTTATTTTGTCTTTTTAATGTGCGACAGTGAGACTGCTTACAACTGAACAGGCACATGAACTCTTGTAGTGCATCAGCTTTTAAGCTTATTCTCTACTAACATAAAATTCTAATAAATACTTTCATGTAAATGTTTAATGCAGTCAAGTACAAGTAAAGTTCATAACTCAGGAAAAAATGCTTTTAAAAAGTCAAATGCTATTTTTTACTAGAAAGCGAAAGTCATCATATATATATGTATGTGTGTGTGTGTGGGTGTGTGTGTGTATTTATGTAGCTATGCTTGTATATCAGATGCTGTGTTTAAAACAAGGTGATGTTTCAGAAAGGGTACTAAACAGACCTGCTGCTCATATTACAATGGTTGGTGAAGATATGAACAGATGTCACAATATATATATA
>JBAMHV010000017.1:5842995-5857009 GCA_037177535.1 Pseudomugil gertrudae | reverse complement strand
TATATATAGATAGATATATATATATATATATAGATATATATATATATAGATATATATAGATATATATATAGATATATATAGATATATATATGGTATAGATATAGATGTTATATAAAAGTTTAATTGTTCCTTTATGTTTTGAATGTTGTATATAGACACCTTTTTAAAAATAGACTGTTTAGCCTCAAAATGATACCAAACCCAAATGGTACTTCATATTGAGGCAGAGTAGTCATTTTTATTTAGTTCGTGTATTCTCAGCAGTTTTTTTTCTAGCTTGCTGCTAAAATATTAGGGGAGCTACCATGTTTCAAGGTCTGATAAAATGTGTCTGAAGTCATCCATATCGGATACATTTGCATTATGCCTCTGTGTACAAGCTTATAAATTCAGACGTTTATCCCCAAAACATAGAATTCTAGATAGATGTCTGTCATTGAACATATGTTGGTCATTTAACACATTGATGTCGGGATGATAATCCTCAAAGGACATTCCATATAACTGCATCTGCAGAGTGTTATCGCCTCAGTTTGCCTCCCTAAAATTTGTTTTGAATGATCTTGTTCAGATACGTAATAAACTGACATTGACATTGTTGAGCTTGATTTTTTAATGGTTACTTTACTATTTCCTTAACCTGCAATTTATACAAGCACAACTTTGCTTGATCAGTCAGAGCCGATGAAGGAATCATTTCAACATTCTCAGTGTTTGTACAAGGTGCAAAAGGAAGCAAATATTCCTTATGGAACTGGCACACACAAAAAAGTGTCTGAGGTAATTAAGTAATTAAAACAAAGACGAGAGAGGAAGTATAAAGTCACGCTCTTAAAGCAGGTGCATTGTTTGAGTTTAGGGACACAAAAAAGATCCCTAATGTGGTGTTATGTTGCAGGAAAACTTGAAATATTACATGAAGTAGCTGCAAGACATGTCTTATGTCATTACAGCTTAGACCTGTCAAAGCTGCATTAACTAGATTAAAACAAATTGCTGTAAAGACAGAGTGTCTCCTGCAGTGGCTGAAGATAAAACATGCAGCACATACAAACAACATACCCCTGTTCACTGGGAGTTGGAATTGAGTTGATGAAGGTAAATGCAGGAATGATTGTTCGGTAAGGTTGTTACATTCTGAAAGCCAATGAGAGCTCAGGAATGGTAGTACAACAAAAAGATGCTCTTCTATGACACAACAGGTCCATGCGTGCTGTGGTCTAAACCTGCCAGCCGGGGTTAAGTTTGGGACAAAACTAGAGAAGATGAAGTGATGAGAATCAAGAAATCTGTTCTACAGATGTAAAGACAAGTTACAGGACTTCCAGTGAAGCATACAATCTTATCTGGCTCTATAGTCTTCTCTAGTACATGCACCCCTCCCCCCTCCCCAGTGCTTTAGGTTTATGACAGAAATTATCAATATGTTTGCAGAAGGATTGCAAACTGTGAGCAAGAACCAAAAACTACTATTACATTAAAAAAAGAAAATCAAGCCTTATTTGTTACTTGTTGTTAAAATTGAGGGAAATGTGAGCTCAAATCAACAACTTGTGACATAAAAATGACATTTTTCAGCAAACTTAAGTAAAATTAGAAAAGCAATGTGACAATAAAAGTGCATCCTTCCTAATGGCATCAAAACGAACCCTTTAAAGCCCACCTCAAGATAAGACAGAGGGACAAATGTATCTTTTTATTTAAAGTTATTATTTGGCTTTTTAAACAAAAGGTAATAAATAATTGACCTGGAGAGCGCAGACATCTGCCATATTGTTATTTATGGTATAGTCATTACATTCATTATTGTTCATCATTAGTTTCACTGAGGATGAAAACACATCTTTTGCATTAATAACAATGATTTTATAGTCAAATATTTATTAAAAAAAGCATTCTTATTAAAATTTTTCTTTTTCTTTTTTATATTTCATCAGTAACACAAATAACAGCAGTATATTTACAAACTAGCTTTATGTGTGGCCACTCAGAATAAAGACTGGATATACTGGGCCTTGCAATTCTTTCAATATTTGCAAAATTACATAATACATATTTAGTGATGTGGTTAGCACTGTGGCCTCACAGCAAGAAGGTTGCTGGTTTGAGCCTTGGCTGGGGGGAGGTCCAACATGTAACCTTTCTGAGTTTGCATGTTCTCCCCGTGTTAGCGTGGGTTCTCTCCGGGTACTTTCTCCCACAGTCCAAACACATGCACATTGGGGATAGGCTGATTGGAGACTCTAAATTGCCCATAGGAGTGAGTGTGTGTGTGCATGGTTGTGTGCATATGTGTGTTGGCCCTGTGAGGGACTGGTGACCTGTCCAGCGTGTACCCCCCCTCTTGTCCGATGTCTGCTGGGATTGGCTTCAGCAACCCTGTTCAGGAAATAAGCAGTGGATGGATGGATAATTTAAGCATAATTAGCATTCATCACAATGTGATATGGCAAAATTTTTGTAGTGCATTTTAGTATTATGATATCCACCAGGGGACAGAAGACAAGTATTTGACTTTGTGCAACAAGGATTTTGAGCCATGTTTTACCATAAAATAAAAAGTCTCAGAAACTCTTGGTAATAAAATGACACTTACAGCATAAAGGCATCAAGTAGCAGCCTGTGCTGCTGACCAGTGCATTTCATTATTGTAACTTGAACTTACTGTAAGTTAACTTGTTAAAGTTAACTTAAAGTGGGCTAAAATTCCTCCCCAATGTGGGAAAATGTCTTTCTAACTTTATAATTGAGTAACGTTATTTTCACCCTGTGGAGCTGCACGATGGTTAGTGCAGGAGCACCACAAAGTCACCGTTTCGAGCCTTGGTTGGGGGGCAGTTGGAGGACCCATTTTCTCTTTTGTATTGTGAAAAGGGAAAGCTGGGAACTGAACCAACAACTATCCGAATGGAACATGATTGCTTCTCGTCCTGAATTAACCCTGATGCCATGTTTGGAGGTTGTGTTTCTGTTTGTGTGTGGACAGAACTGAGTAAAGCAGCAAGCATTAAGCTGAAATAAAAGTGACTATCAAGTCCAAGTATATTGTGGGGGCAAAGACATCCACCATTTTTATTTGTAGGTTTTACACCTTCATCAAAGACCTCTCTAATCATCTGAAAAAAATTCCAACTGGCAAGTGATTAAAAGATGTCACACTGGTCCCCCGATTAAAAAAATGGTGTATTATTAAGAAAACCTTATAAAACTTTAAATATTGGGCAGCATGCAGGAGAATAAAAGCAGCAACTCTCAGACCAGAGTGCACAAACCTAAATGAAGTGACTTCTGCAGCTGCTTCAACAGTCGGTCAAAGTGCCAAAGAGGCTCATAAAACCAGTCACGAAAGGTGATGTTTGCCTCACTGTATAAACAAACACCTGTGCTGATTTGGGAAACACCCATTTACGGAGGCTAGACTGGTGGAAGTTGTCCTGAATCAGATCCAGTCACAAATTCCCCAATTCCCTGGCACAAACAGTCCTGGAGAAAACGGAGCCGAATCAAAGCGTTCCCCTGCAGGAGCCTACATGCTGCTTTGTTGATTCTGGATTATGATCAGTTTAGTTTATTACAAAAATCCCAGCATGCTTTAATTATAAGTTTCATAACTGATGGCAAGAGGCTATTCCTTACAAACAGCAATAAAACTAACAATAACACAAACAAAGCAGATGAATGGCAACCCAGTAGAGATCTCACAGGTTTAATTACACACTCCAGTACCATCAATCATTCAGTACACACAGAATGACACTGCACACAATGATCTCCATCAGATTCCATATAACCTCAGGGAATATTAAACACACTTTGGTATTTAAGAAAAAAATCTAATACATTCATAATTGTAGTAAAAAAATCTCCAAAATGCAAAGATGTCCTTCAATATTTATATAGCAGGTAGAAGATAAAATTAAACAATTATGGATTAGAACAAAGTTAAATACATTTAATGATGAAGAGAGTAATTTGGAATGCAAAAGAAGCTGACATGATGAAGGTTCACACATACTATCATAACATCAGGATGAAAACAACATCAATGCTGCCTCACATTACTCTTCATAAACACCAAAAACCCTCATACCTGCAATACCTTTTGTTTCTACTAACAAAGCCCAATAAACATGTTTTCATGTATTTACTATTTACAACAGTTTAACCTACAGCGGCACAATTATTTAATGTAGTTAAAACCATTTTGTTCACACATTTAAACACCTCTTTTAGTATATTATGTTTTATTTTATACTAACAGTTTAAAAGTCCAAAATGAAACATTTAAACATTTTTAAAGTCTTTCATAGTCATTTCAGGAAGGGCTGATTAGAGCTAATAATCATCATAAAAACAGATGATGACACAACATGTGTGGGATTATAACATCCATGCTGGTTTGTATGATGGGAGAGAGGCAGTTGTCTGATGTGCACTTGTTCTTACCACTGGAATGTGAGGTGGGACAAACAAGGAAAAACAGAACAGAACCACCATTTAGGTCACGTTACTAAAAAACTGATATGTCAGTGTTATAAAGGAAATTTACAGACATGTGTTTATGTAAATTATCTTGTACTTGTGTGACATGTGTTTTGTGTTATCTTAGTGTTTATGCTATTGACAGACTATAAAGGAGATGAACCAGGTTAATCGTGTCTTCTTTAGGACCTGTGGAAGTGAAGAGATCAGCTGCCACAGCTGTAAAACTAATGGCTGCTTTTAATTTCCAGGTTTCTCGCTACAGGATTTGAGCTGCATAACAATTTAGATATTTTTAATATATATATTTTATTTTGTTTCATCATGGACTGCACATTTGTGATGCAGCAACAAACCGTCATCAATGTAGATTATTTAGAAGCATTTCTGAGCTCATGCAATCGTTTTGTGCATGTTATTAATGCAGTTTTGGCTGAGGAGCACAAATAATTCATTGTTGTATTTTAGCTTTAAAAACACTTAGTGAAGACTTTTTTTATACCCAATCATGTTGGGTATATATTTTTTAAATGACACAGAGAAAACAAACATGTAAAGATGACTAAATCTTGCTCTTTTTTCTTATGTTTGTGAAGTTTAGTGAGTGTATTCCACTGATTTCTTCATTTTGAATAAAAACAGAGACATGTACTCTGCTGCCTTTGAATGAAAGAGCTTAGATGAGGCTAATGGATCCACAACAGCTGATGAAGGACCACAGTGGTTAGTAAATGTTGAACTGTTCGTACAGTTAGAGAGAATCTGCAGGTTTCACAAATTGAATTCAAACTGGACAGAAATGAACTTATGTGCAGAATTGACTGTGTCTGCCTGAATTGCTGCAAAGCTCCATTTAATCCTGTAATCAGTTATTGTCATAGATTTGGAAATGTAAAAACTAAAAGTGAAGAGTGAAATATTGATATTTGAAGGGATCTGTGTGGTTATTCCAGACTGGATCCACAAAAGATTACTTTACATGGTAGATTTCTAATTGATGTTGCCTACAGGTACAGACGTTTAGGCACGTTAAAACAGACCTGTAACTATCAAACAACTAAGATGTGTCACAGGTGAAAGGTCAGACAGGTTCTGCCAATGCAACTTGAACTCCCCAGGCTAAAGTTGAACTAAACTTAGTCATTAATGAGGTTGCACACAAGTCGTTCAAGCTTCTTGCAGTGGATTGCTTTAATTATAGTCCTTAAATCTTTGCATAGTTGGTGAAAGATGCTACTCTGAAGAGCTGTATGTAAACTTAATTAGTGTCTGAAAGATTCTCCAACTGGGTCACGTCTGAGCTTTGGATGCTTTCAGGGAACAAGGATGTGCATTTTCGGTTTCAACCACACACTCCAGTAAGACTGGGGTCAGGCTTTGATGTCGTTTTCTTTAGATGGTTTAACACAACTGTCATGCTACACTTTGGTAGAGGTGGAAAGTACTTAATTCAGCAAATCACATCTTTTTGTGATGACATTTCTTTCCGCATGCATCCCATTCAGTGTGATGATGGGTACATGGCTTGCTTACTCTATATGCTAATGAAGGTCATAACTTCTTTCTTCATATATTAAACAGACATACTGTAGGGAAGTTACTGGTTCACTTTGATTAAAGAAAAAAAATCACAATTACATTTTAAAAACTGCAGTCTGATTAAAAATGAGTGATTTACTTTAATACAACTGCATCTAACAATATAAAATCTACCTAAACTGTACTTATACAGACTTGATCATTTAGAAAAATTAAGCTTATTAACTTTTTTGGACTTTGCTTTTATTGTTAATTTTCATTTAACCATTAAAAAATGTGAATTAAAAAAAAAAAAAAAGGACGGCTTAAACCTTGTGGCCAATCACTGCTATTGATAATATACACAATGCCACAACATACCTCCTTACACTCACAGAGTGAATAAACAAATTAATGGATGCTATGTCCCCCCACAAACACAGATAGTCTCTGTGGATTACAAAAAATAACTTCCAAAACACTTGTTTCCTTTTCTCACAATCCAAGTGCTGGGTAGAGTAGATCCAGTTCCTTTTGTGCTTCTTCATCCTGAAGAAAAGTACAAAAATATATCTTTAAAATGCAGAACGTAGCAGGTAACTACAAACACAATGAGGTTCCTGTTCTAAAATCCTGACAGCTTTTTAATTATAAAGAGAGTTGACTCAAGGTGGAGAAACAGATGAGGATAAAACTTTTCTGTTGATGGCATCTACCTCCTTGGAGACGGTATTCATTGAAAAAGCTGCTTCACACATTTTCTTGGCTTTCTCTCTCTGCCCCAAGTCTTTATAACACTGCCAAAAAAAAGAAAAAAGCTGTTATTGTTTCATCCCAGCAAAGAGTCCACAGTTCACCCAGATCTTTCCAACACTGACCTTAGCTAGAAAGACGTAGTTGAATTTGGTATAAGCGGGATGGAGTTCTTCAACCTGAAGAACATAAAGGTTCCTTTTACTTATAATGGCTGGCACTTATTTCAACCAGACCACAATCATTCAGAATGAAATTTATACATGAACCCAAAATCCTGCTCCTCTCTGCACTACTATTAGGCAAACATAGTAGCCATTGGTTAGAAAGTGTCCACCTGCACTGCACCACGCTGCAGAAAGCATCTGTTCAAGCTTCACAGAAGATTCTCAGGTCACGAGTGGCAAGTTGGAACACGGACCACTTGAATCAAATTAAGACACGAGGAAGAAACATGTACAGGAATATTGGACAGAAGCAAAAGTATTTTCTCTGCTGTATAAACATCTGAAAATGTGGGAGCACAGACTAAGCCGTTCTAAAAACACATGGCTCACCCTTTAAACACTGAGCACAGGAGCAACCTGGAGGCAAATTGCTTCAGCGTACAAGATAAACAGGACTATGCAGCACGTAATTCATTAATCAGAGCTGTGTATAAAAAATGTGTGCAACCAGCTAAACAGTGTGAAAACTCAATGCTAAGCCATTAGATTAAAGATTATTTTTCTTTGTTGAAGGCTATTTTTCTTCAAGAAACTTTATCCTTTCAGGGTGCCAGAGGTGAGCATCTCTGGTCCCAGAGAGCTCCGGCAAGTGTTGTGAGTGTCCCCGCTGCAACACACCTGACACACATCAGACTTAATTAGCAGACTTGTGCACAGCTTAACATAAAACTCTGCACAAGTCTGCTAATTACCCACTGATTTGAATCAGGTGTGACACAGCAGGGAAACACAACAGTGCAGCACAGTATGACCGGCGTTGCCTACCCCTGGCCTTGGCTTTTGTGGAAAAAAACATGCTGTATTTATAATTATACTGAGTACAAGGACAATTTCTTGGGTGTTTTTAAGAATATGTGTCAAAAACAAATGTGATTTTTCCCCCCTCTTTTATTAAAATAAGGTAGTCACACTTTGATAACTAAAGCTGTGCTTTTGTCAGACTGTTTCTACCAATCTCTGCAAAAACAACCCCAAAGTTTACGCCACTTTAGACAATTTTTCATTCTGTTGTAAGAACTGAATATGCACCAATGTGTGAAATGTTTGTTGTTAAAGAGTTGTGAATAACAACAGCAGAATGTACCTTGAGAAAATTCTTTAGTGCATCTTCAACCGTGGCGCTTGGTGGTTCACCAAACAGAGTTGCAGCAACTTTTCTCTCAATCCATGACAACTGTGAAACCTGCAAAGCAATCAGACATAAAGGTCTAAAAGCGACTAAGAACACAACATGGTTAAATAAAATGAAATAAAATAAAATGAGTGGATTTCTGTTTCACACTTAAAATATTCTGCCTTTGTATCTTGTACTCCCACCAGCTCCACATTCAGTGAGCTGCATTTACTGTACCTTCCTCTTTTATGCTTGTGTCCCATTTTGCAATCAAAAGTTAATCCCCATCAGCAGTAATGAAGCTCAATTAGGTCAGAAATGAGCTGAAAATAATTTAAACGGTGGAGCAGAGGTTAGTGCTGCAGCCTCCCAGTGAAAAAACATCTGGCTTCCTCCCACCATCCAAAGACATTAATGTTGCATTGACTGGTCATTCTAAATTGTCCTTAGGAGATAATATACGTGTGTCTGGTTGTTTGCCTCTCTGTGCTGGACTGGCAACCTGTCCAGGGTACCCCGCCTCTCGCCTGTTGATTACTGGGTAGACCCACGATCCTGAACTGGATGAAGTGGTATGGAATGGTTAATGTTTTAGAAGTAATCTTGACTGAACTGGTGGCAAACAGCAGAATGCAAACAGTAAATCATTGGAGAAGGGTTCATCCATCTCTGAACATATCCAGTGTTTCTGCTGCATGTTCTCTGTTGTACAGTATACATGTGCATGTGTTATATAACTTAACCAGGAACCATCTCTGTAACAGCTTCCTTCCTGTTAGGAACGCAGCTGGACAACTGCTACCATGTTACATGTTAAATAGTTTTAGATAAATAAAACCTTTATCAGCATAATGTCTGTCCAGTTCCAAGCTAAGTATCTATGATTCATCATTAGATATTATTTTTCAAATATATGCTGATTGAGTGACTGAAAGACAAGACATGATGGTTATAAAAACAATCACGAGCTGCATCAAAAACAGCAGCACAACTGAAAGAACGTGAGCCAAAAAGAAACAGGATGAAACTTTCTCTCTGCTACAATCTGATTTTAAGCTAACAATGGCTGGTGTTAACCTCCCAGAGTGCATTCTGAGAATATTACAGAGGGGAAAACAAACCTCGAGGAAACCTAAGCAGTAGGAATGAATGAGGGGAAACCGTGGGTGGGTTTGCAAAAAGAGGCAGGAGGTCACACAGACATGTCAGCCACCATAATTCAGACTGTGTTTGTCAGGGCAGATGGGAGAGAAAGATGTGTTGCTTAGCATGTCCGGAGGGTCACATACAGCGTAGCACCAGCGGCCCAGCAGGTAGTAGGACATGGGGTCTTGGGGTTTCAACTCAATGGCTTTATCCAGATGATCCTGGACAGGAAGACAGACAGACAAAGCGGGAGAATATTTTCACAGTTGATTCATGATACAGCTGCTGTTCCACTGCCTTCTGTTCTGACCTGATCTGTCCTGCTTCACCAACCCACAAGTATTTCACAAACACCTCTCACACACGCGATCTTGCTGAGCCGCCTGTTGCGCACCCTCCCTCTTCCTTTTCCATTCTCTCTCTCTTTGATGAGTTTTTTTTCCTCATATCTTTCCTGCTTAACACTCTATCTGTCTCTCTTTCACCTGTCAAAGAGTTTTGAAGGTACACAATGTTTGGGGAAGCTGCTGACAGAAGATAAAATGCTACGTGCCGTTGTTCCATGCACCATCTTATGTAACTGGCTGGCTGTAGGAGGAGCTTTCTGGCTTTAGGGCCAGGAGTAGCATTTTTTCTGAAGCCAGTACAGTATATACAATGTCAAATCATAAAAAAGCGAGAACACAGATTATGTACCTCACCTTAAAAATGTAACCATTCTTTATCTTGTTTTGTATTGTGTCATATTCCGCCATAATTCCACACATGATGGCATACCTGCAACGAGAAAATATTAAACATTTTAATGAATAAAAACATGGGAACCTGTTGCATTTTAAAAATAATGCAAGTGTTGCAAGGCTGCTGAAAGTGAAAGAATTTAGATTAGAAGTGATTGACAGGAGAAAACTGTCTACATATTAAAACTATAGACCAAAACAAACAAAAAATCTTATCAAGGAGCAGAAGTGAAACAGGGATGCTGAACAACTATCTTATGACAAATAAAAACATTTGAGATGGTATATTTGTTCAGAACAGCTATAAACACTTTGTTTATAATGCTTGATACCAAACATAGCAGAAAATTTTTTGCTGCATGGTAGCGCAGTAAATTAGCACTGTGGCCTCACAGGTAAACTGGCCTCACAGTAAGAAGGTTGCTGGTTCGAGCATCGTTTGTGGAGTTTGCATGTTCTCCCCGTGTTAGTGTGGGTTCTCTCCGGGTAATCTGACTTCTAAAGACATGTGTTAGGTTATTTGGTTATTTGATATTTCCATAGGAATTAATGCAAGTCTGCCTCTCTGTGTTGGCCCTGCGATGGACTGGCAACCTGTCCAGGTTATACTCTGCCTTTTGTCTGAATATAGGGATAGGCTCCAGCTACCAGGACCCTGACTGGATAAGCGGTTAAGAAAATGACAAGATCATTTAAAGCTTATAGTAGTGTTTACAGCACTCTTAGTTTGGAGGATCAGATGGCTTCCTGGCTTATTGACATAAAATATTCAGGTTGAACCACCAGAGACGCAAAGACTACATAAAAAAGTCCAATGCAAACACAACATGGTATAAAAAAGTATCACAACACCTGCTGTATCTGCAACTAAATGTTGCAGCTATATCTGACAGTCTAATTTGCCTGGAAGGTTTCTAATGCACCAAAAAGGATAATTAGTTGCTTTTAAACCAGCAGCAGTATTTTAAAATGAACCCTGTTTGACTGGAAGCAAGTGTAAAGGTCTCACAACATGTAAGATCCGATTCATCTTTCTGGTGTCGGTGAGGACAACAGTGTCATCTATCAACCGAAGCTGTCAATCACTGAAGAAACTGGTGCAGTATCTACAGAAAATAAACCAGTTTGTCCAGTCTGACACATCAGTCCTTTAATCCGAGAAATGTCCATAGAATAATTGAAAGCAGATTTTGTAAGCGTTTTAATCTGGCCAAGATTCAGAGTTCAGAGTCCAACATACCAAGATCTTTGGCTCAGTTTCTGCTTTTTGACATTCCGATGTATTTTGCAGCAATCTAATCCACTGCTAAATCCAATCCTTTCATTTGGCCAGTTCATTAATTACATTAATTATAATACTTCCAAATAGTTTTGCCATTGTTTTAATCTAATAGGATTATCTGCAGTTTGTTTTGAGTCACTATATTGATAGTAAAGAGGTGTTCCAAATCTTTTCAAATGTAATACAGCTACTGCTGTATTTGGTGATGAAGAGCACATATTGGCTGAGATGTGAGTTTTGAGCGAAATAACAGGTCACAGATATTAGAAGACATTTCTAAAGACAACAAGAATACAGCAGAGCTTAAAAACACTTGATGTAACCATTACATCTCAATTATTGAGCTCAGCAATGGAAGCCTAAATCCATTAAGCTCTGACAAGTAGGAGATATGTTCCGCAGCAGCTCTCGGTCACACAACCTTTTCTCTGGGTCACTGGGTCATTGCTGCTAAATCACTACATTCAGTGATTTCCGCAAGATTCCTCATTGCACAAAATCCACAGAGATAAGCTGCTTCACCTTATTCATGCTTGCTAATGGATTTGGATCAATGGACAGGTGGAGGGGAAACACAGGGTAATTTAAGCTGTGAGATGTGTGAGTCCGTGAGGGTTTGAAGAGTGAGCTGATCAAAGCCTTCTGACGGCCTGGATGCATTTAATCCTGCTGGTGCTCTGTCACACACCAGAAAAACACAAACACCTTTCTACATAAAGGATCACTGGATATAAAGGTCATCTGACAGCGATCAGTGACTAGCTGGTGTTGACCGTAAATGGACTCTAGATATAAACCAGTGCATTAAGACTGATCAGGCACAATGGGAAGGGAACAAAAGGCCAAATAAATCACAGATTAGATAAAGTGAGATTAACAATTAGTTATAGAAAAAAGAAAACGTGGTCCCAATGACCAATCTAACAAAGAGAAAAGAAAGATACTATGTAAATATTTGTTTTGGAAATCTAACTTGTAACAGAAAGAAAACAAAACAGTAAAATGTAATATTCAGATATACTGGTCTTTCCCTGAACATCTAAATGCGATATGACAGTTATTAATCATTTCAAAACACCCTGAAGAGCAATCAAAGGAAGATGATTTGTGTGAAACTATAACTCAAAAAAGATTTGTTCTTATTTTCTTAAGGTAGCTCAGGGTGCGCCTACACACCCACTGGCTGGCACTCTGTGAGTGGGAAGCTTCATAACAGAGATGCTATCTGTCGAGAGTTGTGCTGCCTGGCTTCCAATGAAAACAGATTGCTGGATGTAAAGGCTTTGAGCAAATCTGTCACTGTTGACTATATAAAGAAATGGAGCAAGACAGAGTTGCTTTGTGCTTAGCCACTAGATTTTAATCATATTTCAACTCCTGATATAAAAGGTAGTTTATCAGCTCCTCAGAGCATCTGTATGCAACACTTTTAGCTGTGAATTGTTCTCTTTTGCAGCTACTGTGTTGGAGGAATATTTATAAGGAATATAAGAGGATGTGCTCAACAGCAACAGGAGCATCTGCTTGACTGGACTGATGTGTGCCTCGCTGGTAGCGTGACTGAGCAGGAATTAAAAAACTTAAATTGAATGAAATATTAATATTATTATTTCTTTGCTGCTATAGTAAAACTGGCATTAACCACATGCAGCTTAGTAATGTACAGCCTTTACCATTAGGATCACCAGTGAAACCTTTCAAAATCACAGCATCATCAATTATTTCTTTCTTGTGACCTGAGTGATGACTAAAATACCTGAAAAGCTTACGGTATTCTGGTGTAATTCTCAGGAAGTAGATAACTTTATGATCACTTCTTTATAATATTGATAATAACATGCTAAAGTTTACATAATTAATTATAGTCTGAACACAGAGCACTGTCCATGGTCCTGAAAAACAATGTGAAAAAAATCTGAATATAATTAAACCGAGGGTTTAAAAACCTAATAGAAGATTGGAAGTGATTTAATCTAATCTATCTAAACTTATTTTAAGGCTGCTTTAAATAATACCAAGAATGTGGCAGCGATAGTTAACTTGAAGATTTTCTGCTTAGTCTTTTCTCCATCATTGTAAAGTGAATCATAACTTAACATCATTGCTTAACAATAAGCATTGATTTTACATTGTAGGTGAAGTTAGATCAAATGTACGATTTATTTTTATTTAAGTAAATTATAAAAATAAAATAAATAGTAAAATATTTAGTCTGAGACTCACAAAGAAAACTAGAAATCCTTTGTGTGCATGATGTGTACTCCTTCCAAAGAAGTATTTTGTAGGGACTTCTTTTGTAGTAATTAGGGCTGCTTCTGGCGATATGTCCCCGTACACATCATGGCGCCCACGTTTTCTCAATGTACCATTCGCACATAGGTCACACACATTGACTTGATATAACATTTTGGAGATGCTGAATTAACTTGACCCCTAGAGGTGTTCATGCCAACAACAGCGTAAACACAAGATCAGAGATAAAGACAACGACGGATAGTTTTTAAGAGCGACTCTCAGACCTACAACCAATTTTATAATCACTATTTACAGAAGTATAGCATTACTGCTGGGTTGTTTTCACTAGTTAAGTCCTAGTGCTACATACTGCCCCCTAGCAGAGACCTCCAGTCCAGAGGTAGCTGTAAAACACAGAGGTAGCTGTAAAACACAGAGGAAGCTGTAAAACACAGAGGTAGCTGTAAAACACAGAGGAAGCTGTAAAACACAGAGGTAGCTGTAAAACACAGAGGAA
>JBAMHV010000017.1:5831714-5842895 GCA_037177535.1 Pseudomugil gertrudae | reverse complement strand
GCTGACGTAGCTTTGTATACTTGCCGTGTACAAAGCGTACACAGCAAGCTGTGAGTCTCTTACAACATCTTGGCAAATCCATTACTGGGTTATTTGCTCATTCATCAAAGCAAAACTGATTTAACTCCTTCAAGTTGGACAAGTTTTGCTGGTTTACAACCACTCTTTCAGTCATGACAGAGTCTCAATTGGGTTGATGGTTTGGTTTTGACAAGGTCATTCCAGCACAATTAAATGATTTGTGTTGAAGACCCAACAAGCATTAGAAAAGTCCAATTTTTTTGCAAATGAGGTCTTTACTTGTCCCTTTAACAAAATATATATAAAAACTTAATAAAATCTTTTTAGGGATATTTATCATTTAATATAGCGTGATATGTCACAGTTCTTATTGTATAATCTTCTGCTTTCTGGTGTCTCTTAAGGGGCAGAAGACAGACAGAATTTTGAGCAAAGCTGCGCTCTTATGGGTTAAACCACCAGAGGGTTGCTTCAGCAGTAGATTTAAGATAATTGTTCTGTTCAATTGCCCTAAATCTACCTCTACTCAAATCCCGTCTCATATCATTGTAAGACTAAAGCAGGTTTTCCTGAAGAAAATCCCTGTATTATAATCATCCACCATTCCCTTAATTCCCTTCAATTTCCCCCAGTTCTGAGAAGTTTCCCAGTCTACCCAATAATACTTTTCTTCTGTGAGCAATAGCTTTCATAGAACAGGTGTGTATATAATAAAATCATGTTTGCTTGCACACAAGTGGATGTTATTTAACCTCTTTTGTAAGAGGCTGTATGTATAACCTTGGGATCAAAAGAAAGTTGAGACGTGAGATTATTTCAGAAATGTCAGAATTAAGATATCAGTTACTGTCAGAATAAATCCACCTGCAGGACAGCATACATTTAAATGGTTATCTTGTCATAAAAATCTGCATTTCTTTCAGTGAAAAACCAAAAGACGGCAAATGTATCGAGGATTTAGAAATGTGTGACGAGTAGCTGTGCAAAAGGAGAGGTAAAAGTGAACTTGAGCAGTTTTACATGTGCTTTAATAAAGGCGCTATGCAGGTAAATATCTCAGAAAACCTAATTGTAATCCATTTTATCTGAGTCAGGCTTATTGGAGCAGGGAAACGCTAAAAGCATGCAGTAATGCAGCACTTATAGAATTAAACTGAGTAGTAATACTTTATGATTATGAGATTTTTTGTTTGCTACTTTTTGTCAGCTAAAGAGTTTTGTGATGAGACATGCACGGCTGTAATTAGCAGAGTATCTGCGTTCATATGACACACTGCTTGTGTGGTTTGCTTGGAGTTGAGAAATTAGTAGAAGTAGGCAGTGCTGTTCTCATGTATGTGTTGCATTCCTACATAATTACTTGAGGTTTAAATTAGGTTTTGTTTGGACATCAGCCCAGCATGTGCAATAATTACATGTAATGCATGTGCACAATCTCGTGCAGCTCCATGTACTCAGCCCCCCCTCTTTTTTCCCACATTTTTGTTTTTGTCTTTCAATCCAAAGACATTTCAGTTTGTAATAAAAACAAAACAACAACAAAAACTACATCGCTGTAAGATCACTGTATAATGCTACTATTATATGTAGAAGTAATCAACACTAATCAACAATAACCTAAGATCATTCACAGGAAAACTCCGTGTTGATGCTTTTGTTTTCTGTGTTGTCATCCTCTTCTTGAATTTGATTGGTGAATTAAAAAGGTCCACATTAAACAAATCCATTTTGCTAAATGCAAATTTACTTAAAGATTTCTGTTAACCATTTAGTCATCCTGCTCTGTCTGGAACATGTTGTAATCTGCTGATGTGATTAAGTGCAATAAATCTAAGCAGCGGTAAGAAGAGGAGAGCAACAGCAGCAACATACCAGAGATGAATAGTAATCACGATCGAGATCAAGTGCTGCCTAGGTGAGAGCTATAAGAGAGATTGCTCAACATTCAGATATCACAACACATATTTTTGCTTCTTGCCTTAGTATTATCAAATTCTTCCAGTGTTTACAAAGAAGAATGCATGCTAAAGAGCCCACATGACCACATCTAATGGTATGCTTCCTATGCCAAATATAGAGCTTGTGCTGATTTCAGTGTTATGCAACATATCTTTTGTTACTGGGTGAAACAGTACCAGGCCTCTACTAGAGAGGCACAGGTTGGGGGTGAAAAAAGTAAAAGGAGGCGGCGTATAAGGAGATGGGATGTGAAGGTGTAGAGAGGTGTGTCTACCCTTAGGGACCTACCTGTTCTTGTTTATCCTTACCTTTTAACTCAGAGGTGAAATACAATCTCTCTTTGACTCTCTAAGACAAGAAAGGGGAAATATCAAAGGGGAGGGGAAGGTGAGCAGCAGCCAAACATGACAGGGGGAAAAGGGAGGTCAGAGCACTTTGTTGTGCAAGGTTAGACTTTTTTTAAATCACAGCTTAATGAAATCCCCTTCTCTACTCGGCAAAAACAAAAGGCCCAAAGTGTCAGGTGTTTAGAGGAAACTAAGATAGATTTCAGACTTCAAATCCAAACACAGAGACTTCATTCAAAGACAGAGCGTGCTAAATAGGCCTCCAGGCTAAAACTTGTACAGAAGCAGGAGGAAGAAACCAACAGATTTATGACCAAATTGTTTGACAATGTGTGGAAGTATGTGACACTTGCTGACACACAGCTCGCAACAAAGTGAATCAATACTGTTTTCTTTATTTAAAGGATCGTATTTGTGGCCGTGTGTCAAATGTTCAAACAGTCATGAGAGAGAGCAGTAAGATCGGAAGTTAACACACACACACAGAGGCTTGCTATTGCTGCTGAGAACAGAGTTTAGTGCTGCAACAATCCAACTGTTTTTAAATGAAAGCAACTTCACACCCTGCTCTTGTCTAATTAGCACTGCCACAGTCTCCTGGTTTAATCCATGGCAATGACGCCCTTTAGTCAGGGATTTACAGGCTGAAATCACACAGCTAAATCATTGAAAATGTACCTATAAACAGAGCCGGTGCTACAAGAAATGTAATCACATCTTCCAGACCGTCAGCCTACTGAGATTATACAATCAGACTTCCATGCAACCTAATGTATGCATATGCTCTCACGCACGTTCAGTCGAACAAAAGAACGCCTTACAACACACCATACTTGTGGTCCACATATCAACTCCTTTTGTTGTTCAATAAGTCCTGATAATGGACACCGTGTCAGGCATTATCCTTAATGAAGTGGCTGACAACAAAGGTCAATGACAGGAAAACACAACAGAAGTGCTTTTAAAGAATGAAATCAGAGAAGGGAGACAGGGAGCTGTTGACTCCAACACTAACAGCAAACCTAAAAATGGACTTCACTCGTAGTATTTGTGTTAGTGGATCTCTTTGAACTACACATACTAACTCCTACTGCTGTTGCCAGCCAGAGCTACCATTTAAATCCTAGTCTATCAACACCTTTAGATGTAAAGAGGACTCTGAGGGAATTTAATTATAGGTATTAATGTATTTGTTAAATAAAGCAGGATTATGGTAGAGTGAGCTAGAGCCATGGCAGCTGACAATGTCTTAAATATGAACGAAATGCATGAAAATGCATGAAAACAACACACACACACCTTTAACTTGGCATTAAAGAAGCTGAAATTATTCAACATTTTTAAAGTGGTATACTATAAAAAATGAGAAGGTCTGGTAGTTTAGGGGGAAAATAAAAAGAAATGAGAGGATGCTCAAGACATTTAGGTGGTATTGTGCTACAATTACATTGCTTAGAGACTATATACTGAAACTGGGCCCCTGATTTGGGGTTTAACAGTGATCCACAGCTGTGCACCATGTTGTGCGTTTGTGTGAAATTCAAAGCGTCGCACATTAGACATCCCATACAGCAAAGAGTAACACAGAAGAAAATCTATGTGTCATAGACTGTAAAATGTGAAATATTGTGGAATTTGATCATATTTGGTTTGTATCTGTTGTCATTAATTTTAAATATTTAAAAATATCCAAACAAAACAGAAAACACTGGACATGTACAGGATCAGAATGCTAGCATTGTACTGGTGACCTGTCCAGGGTGTTTCTGTCTCTCGCCTACTAATTGCTGGGATAGATTCCAGCTTCTCCGCCACTCTGAGATGGATTAAGCAGTATAGAAAATTAATGAGTGAGTGGGCGGAGGTCCAACCGGGAACCTTTCTGTGTGGAGTTTGCATGTTCTCCCTGTGTTAGCGTGGGTTCTCTCCGGGTTCTCCGGCTTCCTCCCACAGTCCAAAGACATGCACCTTGGGGACAGGCTGATTGGAGACTATAAATTGCCCATAGGAGTGAGTGTGTGTGTGCATGGTTGATTGTCTGTGTGTGTTGGTCCTGTGATGAACTGGCGACCTGTCCAGAGTGTACCCCGCCTCTTGCCCGATTATGAATTCTCAAACAAACCTCTCACCTCATACAAAAGGTGAGGAGTGTAAACTACATATATCATAAATATACAGCCTCCATTACCTGCAGTCTTGCTGTAAACACTGATCTGCAGCACTTTTAGGCCACACATTCTTCAAGAACAACTATATATCTGCAATGTCAGCAATCCTCTGTGCTCCTGTAATAAAGTATAGACCTTAAACATGCACTTGATAAGGGAAAGCGCTTTAGCTGATGTCACTAAAAGGGAAGTTGACAAATGAGAAAGGACAATATTGGTCCACCACATAAAGATAGAATGAACTTGCACCTCTCAGCTACACCGAGTTAAACTAAAGTGCACTGGAAATCATTAATCCACAAAGGAAATTATTCTGTAACAGTATAAACAGTCATTCGTCATGTCAAACACTCATTGCTACTGCTGAGGGCAGAAATTTCCTCCACTGTTCTTTGTTGAAGTACAACTGAAGTATATTTAACTGTATTTATTCCTTTTGAGGATGCACAGTGTTATCTGTTATGCTTAGCAACCTGTACAACATCAATCCCCAGCATAGAACCAGCTATCTGTATAGGTTTGTTTCTTTGATATCTGGGCTCAGATGCTGTTCAAACAAAGAAAATTTCACTCTTTACCACAGACTTATGAATATACAACAACGTAAAAGAACTCTGACTTAGTCGGCACATTGAGGAATATTTGTTCTAGATTATTTGGCCTTCAAAGTGGTACAAAGTCACCGAAGAGGCACAATTGACAGATATATCATGTATTCACAAGCACATTATGCTAACATGTACCAAAACAGGTTTGCTCAGGTTTGTTTAAACATCGTTTGTCAAACTCTGATGACACCTGGATGGCATTCACGGAAACAAGTGACAAGTTTTTCTCACGGCATCTGTACTCTAAGTAAACAGCTACCTTAGACATAAACTTCCTTGCAACACTACCTGGCACCGTGCCAGTCTTTGCCTCCTGCTACGGCATAAAGTAGGTTTACCTACTTTGCTATGTCCAACTTAGCATTTGCAACTGGTTTAAGATTTTTACAAGTTCCATTAGGGGATACAGGATTAAGTATTAAGCTTTTTAAAAGCTACTGCTTTTAATTAACTAAACAAACACAGCTTTCTATTTCCCTTGATGTCTCGAGTGTTGCTGCATAAAGGCTAATATTAACTGATGAATATATATATATATATATATTGTTTTTTTTCTTGGAAGTTCTTTTTGCTTAATGTTAAAGAGAAGCTAGGCTCAGCTAAACACTAAGTGCACTGTTGCATTTTATTGGTGATGTATTTTCAGTCTTTATTTCTGTGTTCTAGCAAAGGATTATGTACATGATTAGCAGTCAAGTTTTGACATGAGAGGTGTTTCAAACAAGGAATGTACTGAGGCCTGCATAAATACACATGGAATTCTTGCCATCAGGCCCACTTTAGACTCTAGACTGCTAATTAAAAGCAAGGGAATTTATTTAGTCTTAGTCACAAAGCAAATAGAAGGGTTAAAAAGGCCTTTCGGATTTCTTTACTTAATTTTGTCTGGCAGTGATGTATAGAATAATTGCTAAATTTCATTAAATAATTGTTACAAACATGCACCCAGAGCAAAATTACCGGCCGTTCTGGATCAAAAATATTTTGTTATAAATAATTACAACACTAATCCAACAAAGTTTTGAAAATTGTGTAAAATGTACACAAGATCAGTATGAAATTAGCCTTAAAAGGATGTTTTTTAATGAAAAAAGAACTATAAAAAAAACTATAAATGCCAGAAGAAAATGGAAAATATATCAATTTAAATTTGCCTGTAAGGCACCTTGATTATCTTTTATGTTGTGGGGTTAAAAACTTGCAGCTTGTAACAGCTTTGCAATTTCTAACATCATCCAAATCATTTCTTCACAATTTTAGCAAACTTAATATAACTTTATTAGTTAGAAAAGCAGGTTTTGTTCTGCTCAGAAGTGCTATGATGGAGAGCTGATTAAAAAACATGTTTATTATTAGTGATTAAAAATCCTGTTGTGTGTGGGGGTGCTCCGTGGGGAGCCGAGCATGCTGAATGCGTGATGTTTTAATCACTAATGACTTGTTAGCACTGGTGCTGGCATCTAGCACATTCATTCCCAAAGACAGGGTCTTGACCCACAAGTGGGTTGTGGGGCATTTTATGGGCATTAAAATAAAGTTTTTTTCTGTTACTTCATTGTATTGATCAAGAATCGAATGTGCAGTTAACCTATCAGCCACATTAGGAAGCTTATTATTTTTTTGTCACACTAAGAGATTTTCCTGAGGCTTCAGCCTTTAATGTTTTGAATCTAGCCCGAGGAGGATGGACAGGGGTCTGATCAGCAGAAGAATTACTGGGTGTCAGGTTAAACCAGCATTTCCTTAGCTGGGGAGACCTGATCCCCACGGTGGTCCCAAGACAAATTCAGAGGAATCCAGTTCACTGTAAAACTAAATATAGCCCACATTTATCAAATAAATTAGATATTTTTAATAAGGGCTGTCAAAATGAATGTGTTCATGAAAAAGATTAATCTGTGGCATTAATTCACACGTTTTCAATGCATAAACAACAAAGTGATATTTTGAGCTACTTTAAAACTCAAATTTAGCATGAACCCAGTGAGTGAAGCTGATTTTGTCTAAGTGCTTTGTTACAGGGTTGAATTGTACCCACCAAAAGCTATACTACTTTTCTTGTCCATGAAGATTCTTATCATTTTCAAGTCTCACCTTTATGTTTTTGTCTAATCACCAGGGCCTTATTTATTGATTACTGAGTAAGCATACAAATATTGCAGTGGCACATGCATTGTAATGCTTCACAATAGATGAGCTTCATGAAGACTATGCCAACAGTAGGATCAGGATTGGGGAGACTGTTTAAGGACCATAAAGATTTCCTGAGGTTTCAAGAGTTTAGTAACAAAAGAGAACATTTAAGTCACTTTGTTATCTGTGTTTGTGTTTCCCAACAGTTTCAGCTCCATTTGTCAGACTTGGAGTTGAACATCATCAGAGTCATTCAAACGCAGTAGAACAGCTGCTTCATTATAAGAAGACATCCCTCAGAGGTTTGCCTTCATCACATCCAGTCATCTTGGGAAAGTACCTGTGTTTATGCTTTCATTCTGTCTCATCACATTTACTCTAAGAGTCAAATTAGATTAAAACCAGGATATGATATTTTCCTACTGACGATACGTCACATGCCATAAAACCATATGCTCCATGGATTATGGATAGTTTGCTTTTGCAGCTGCAGTCAGAAACACGATTCATAAAAAAAAGATTATTACTTGCTTAACAAATAAAAGAGGAAAAGAAAAGGTAAAACCCACCACTGATGACTTTCTGCACATGTAGGATTCAAGGTCACAGCCTGCTCACCAACAGTTTTCCCTAAGAGGAAAGAAACAACAGTGAACAACAATGATTCCTTTAATATGACACAAAACCAACACAAGGTCTGCACCCTGGCCGTGTTCACATGACAGAACAGTATGCAGATTAGTGAATCAAAGGGTGCGTTAACAGAGAAAACACCAAAGCTTGCACATATATAAACAAAACATCACTATACCAAATAAAAACATAAGCCACCTGAAATACAATCCAGGAGAGCTTAAGTAAATCCTTCATCACTCAATGGAAAGTCTTGCATTCCTTCTGCTATTAATATCTGAATGACTGTTAAATATCATGCCCTCTTCTTGAAATATCTAAACCTCTAACAGTCAAATGCTTTGACACAGGTGTCCACGGAAGAAGCACCTGGCCAGCTTTGATTAAAGGCATGCCGATGAGGAAGGATTATGGTTCAGACAAACAGGTAAATCCAGTATGAAGCTCACAAGAATCACATAAAAGCCTCTGTTCATCAACAAAAAAGCAATGTGGTCCAGAGTAAATGTTTCCAAAACCATTTGACTGAAAACTGAGATCACAGGAAATATGTTCTGTCATCAACACAAATAGCTGATCAATCTGCTTAAGTGGCAGGATTCAATAACAGCCACACTTCATCGTAACTGTGATTACAATAATGTGTTGCAGTGTGTGGGTGTTATTTAACAGCACATGAACACCCAAGTCCTTCAAGACTGAATCGCCTTCTCAGTACAATATGGTTGCCCAAACATTCCCGCTCTGGGATAATCACCATTTGTTGTTACACCGAGCTCTAATGGGTTATTGTAAAAGGAAGTATGTGGGACAGTTAAACTAGCATAAAGCATAATAGACAATCAAGGCTTCAGAATTAAACTTACCTTATAGTTTCCTAGATCTATCTCAAACTAAAACACCTGATAACTTATTTTGTTTTAAACTTGCTATTTAAAAAATGGATTATTGCCAATTTATTGAGGAAAACAACAACTAAAGCAAAACGACTAAAGGAACTAAAAAGATCTTAAATTGCATGAATTTGTGTTGGCGTGTCGGCTGTGTTTGTGGCCAATGCAGGATTAAACAAGTGTTTCTACATTACCGGCTTCCGCGTGGGTCTTCTTTTCCTCTAGAGTTGAGCTGATGTCATGAATGTCACAATAAGCTCGGGTTAGTCGCCAAAGAAATGCTGAGTTCTGTCCAAACTGGAGAAACACAGCAAAGTATTATGACACATGAGCACATATGGAGCCGTAGGGAAGCAAACATCCATGAACTGAATGCATATACACCTCATCTCGCTGTTCCAGAAGGATGTCGAGACTTTCCCTTTTGTCAGACTCACAGCCCTGATGTAAACAGTCAATTCTTTCAATCAGGATGGATAATTTGTCTACTGATTGCTCTTCATCACTCGGTTCTGCATTGCTTTGCTCCTCTTCATCAGAGTCTGTCAGGGCAGTCATATACCTGTAATATGCATAAAACATAAATTAAAGATGCAGTTTTGGTTGGTTGTCAACTTATACGCTTAATAATAACTGATATTGACCAGAACAGTGCTTAATGTTAACCAGCATCAAAGAGAAGTACATGTACAGAATTACAACAGCTATTTTGTGCTTTCCCCAATAAAACCCAGTCTTTTCTGTGGCGGAGTAAACACACCTTAAAAAAAGGTTTTCAGAGCAATCAAAGTCAAAAGCAATTGTGATATAAAGAGCATTTTTGCAAACCACATTCTGCCAGGTGCTGATTAAAGGGATCCGTCTTCAAAACTTGTTTACACAAAATTGGCACCAGGTTTGTTTACTTAAGTGGGTCACTTTATTGTTTATAAATTTGGTTGCTGACGTCAGATAGCTGAAGAGTTTCCAGGAACACAGGGGTCTTGTTTAACAGGGTGAGGCATGCAACAGCAACGCTACGTGTTTTATGGTGCCTTTTCAACCACTGTAATAATGTGCTGACACTCCACACCAACACTTGAGAAGTAATGGCAGAAATATAACTATTTTAAAGTTATAGGTGAAAATCAAAAGACACAGACACAGGTGAAATTATTAAAAGGTTCAATTAGGTGTTGGCAGCTGCTGCATTTGCGTCACTGACAGTTAAAAGATCATTTGAAGCCATGAGCCATGCTTAGGAAGGGATGTGTCAGAGCGGGCCATAGACTGTAACACTGAGGGCCAACACTTAGGTTATGCTGAGGCCTGCATGCGAACTCCACCTTCTGACACAAATATATTCAGTCTTAAATGCTGTGATCACAGGAATCTAAGAAGATCTGAGTTGTACAGATGTTCTTTAGCAAAGAAAGAGTTGTAAGCATAAAGTGTTACATTAAGGAGTAATGGATAGAAAATTAAAATGTATTTATAAGATTTTACTTGGCCTTTTAACAAAATGCAAAAGAAAAGTAAAATAATTGGATTTATTTGCAAGTAAATACTCTTCACATTGCAATAAAATGCAAAAGGTTTTGCATTCAAGATAGCAAACGGTCACATTAGCAGATTTCCCAGATTCATTCATCCTTTAGTCTTTTTATTCATTCATTCTGCTTTCCCTTCCTCCCCATAGTTTATTTACTAAATGGAGCCGGAGAGGCGGGCAGTGAAGCACTGAGTGATCAGTGCATTCCTGTCACGCCACTCCATGGCTCATCAATCACCTGAGCTTAGAGAAAAAGCAGCAGAGAATCTATTTGTATCACAATGTTTATATAATACAATAATGCTTGTGTGTGAACTATAATCCGTGTTGCAAAGTTAAAATGAGTGAAAAGCTCTCGAAGAACATACTTACATATTATCATGACAGTTTTAACACTGACTGAGCTCATAATATAGCAGCAAGCTCCTTTGGTAATGATCACTGTGCAGATTTTGTGGAATTAGTGAATGATGTTTACAATGTTTGACAACTGAGTTAGAAAATGTGTGCAACTTAAAGTTTTAGCTGTTTAACCAAACATGTTTGACTTTACAGCAACCACAAATTGAAGGCTGTTATATGCAGCTAATGATTATTTTTTATATTTTTATATTGACTCATTTATTCTGTGACATGCCTGCTAAAGGAAGCAATGGGTTCCAGCCCCCTGCGACCCTGAATTGGATTAAGCAGAATAGAAAATGACTAAATGGATGAATTTAGGGAGGAATTATTTAATTGTTAACTATTAAAATTAATTTAATTTTAAATTTAATTATGTTCATACACATATAAAGGTCCCTCGCACTATGAACTAAGAGAGCCACATCCAGCTTTATTCCCACCTCAATCCGCCTCCTGAACGGCTGAGTGGGTCATGTCCATAGG
>JBAMHV010000017.1:5780324-5803164 GCA_037177535.1 Pseudomugil gertrudae | reverse complement strand
TAGTTTATGGTTAATGTAATGGTTCTCTGGATTTCGTTTCATCTTGGAAATAAACCTCATCACTTCACCTCATCTGCTGTCTTCCTGCTTGGATTCAGGTATCTTCCTCCACTATCCACCGTAACAGACTGCATCACAATCATTAAAAGATTTTTTATCAAATGAAACTACAACACTGCAATTTTCACTGCATTTTTCCACTTAATTTTATTTCCTTATCTTCATGACAATATTTTAAAATCGTAAACACTTGCAACCTGTAACCGTGACTTGAATGAGGTGGAATGGAAAAAGGATGGATGGAAGCACATGAATTGGTTGCATTTACTCCAACTATATAATTAATTTGCAAATTCTCAATCGAGATGTACATTATTTGGATGTAGGACAGAATCCTCTTTAGGGTGGGTGCATTACATTCTCGATGAGCTTCTCTTAAAACACAGTGAACAAATCATGTAAAAGACTCCAAATAAGAGAACGTCATGTTTTCACTGAGGCAGGAAAAGTACATACCCAATCACAAAGTATACAATACAGTAATATTTGGGGAGGTACACAGCATGGTTATGTTTAGAAAAAATCCCTGTTTGAGAGTGAATATAGTTCATTGTTACATTAATAAATAAACATAGTCTTTTTGTTAATGTAACACTGGTATTTAATTCTGTGTTAAACCTGCAGAACATTAGCTCAGACAGGAAACCTTTAGCTGTCAGGTCATTTGTTGTCCTGGTCCAAGATTGAAGGCAAAGAAGTAGGACCCAAGTGGAAGACCATGGTTTGAAGAAAGGCAAACAGATGTAACCCAATGGTTTTTTTGAAAACAACAAAAAACAAAATGCTGCTATAGCAGAATGAACAAATACAATTCACACTGATAATACATAACTCAAAACAAGAAACCAAAAGTCAGAAATAAACACAACATACAGAAAAAATCTTGTTTACCAATGTCAGGTGTGTTGTTTGTAGTGATTACAACCTGTCTAATTGCTTGTGCGCAGTGATAGAAGCAGCATTTTGAACTTGGCCTTCTGCCTGCTACCTCCCGATCTCCACTTATCAACTTGAGGTTTGTTCACTTGCTAAAATAAACACGGAAGCCGAGGTGCTACCTCATGGTGTGTGTGGTCTATTTTAATTCAAGATGGTCTGTCGCCCACACACACAGAGAAAAACATTTTGGGATACAGCCACAGAGTAAGATAGTGTTTAGACTACCCACAATCCCATTCTCTTCTCCATTCAGCTCCACGATCTTCTGCAAGCAGCACTTTGGCCTGTGCCCCTGGGTCCCTC
Source organism: Pseudomugil gertrudae (assembly GCA_037177535.1). Taxonomy (NCBI): domain Eukaryota; kingdom Metazoa; phylum Chordata; class Actinopteri; order Atheriniformes; family Pseudomugilidae; genus Pseudomugil; species Pseudomugil gertrudae. The sequence goes on along the minus strand of JBAMHV010000017.1, from coordinate 5,801,862 downwards.
CCTGTATGCTGCCTGTTGGAGGGAGAACATTGTGAAATGTTAAGTGTTAAGAGGAGAAGAAATGTGCACAATGAGCCTCAGGGAAGCAGAAACAGGGAACTCGGAGAGAAAATGTTTAAAGTGAATGTTAAGCAGAGTGTTTAGCCTCCAACTCTTCAGGCTGAATATTTAGCTTTAGACACTGTTATGAAATCTGTACAAAATAATAATCATTTTTAAAAGTTAACAAATGTATATAAAACAAGGGGGAGTTTCTTTTGCTCCAGCTATATTTATCAAGGTTTGGGTTATCTCCTCCGAGACAAGTTTAAAATGACACACAGTTTTATGTTCTTGCCACTTCTTTTATTCCAAAATCTTCAATCAACAATTGTAAATAATTTCACTAAAACAGAAACAGAGGAAGCTGCCAGTTTACAAGCCTACATCTATAGTGTTGTTTTGTGCTTCATCCATATTGCTAGTCTCAGCTCCTTACCCTCTCGCAAACATCCAGTGAAAACAATATAGCTTGCTAAATAATGTAATTACTTGCCACAGAAAAGAGCAAGAGTGGAGATGTGTTGGGTGCCGACACGAGATTAAATCTAAATCTGAGATGTAAGAGTCAACAACCTACAGCAGCCCCTGCCTGTAAAAACAATGCACACCTGGAAACATGTTTTTCAAACGCAATAAATATGAAGAGCCACACTTTTCCCTGTAAATGTGTCTTTTCCTTCTAATTCACCTCAGCAGACAAGGAACGGCTTGTTTAACCTGACCTGCGATCAGTGTGGGGTGTGTCAGTGGGGGGAGGAGTGACATCAGTGGAACAGTTTGGACAGGACAGCTCCACACCGCAGACAAAACTCGCTTACAAAGAGCCTTCTTGTTAAACTTTTCAAATTAAAGACAAATTATTTCCATGACAAACAGAAAATAAAGGGAAGTTTTTATTCTTGGGAAACATAACATCATCAGCAGAAAACTCCAAACAGCACACAGTAAGCTTCAAGCTGTTATCTTAGATTTTGGTCATCAGTTTACTAATATTGATGTTTTATACTGAAAGATTAAGCCTCATGCATCAGTCTTACTAACATATTGCTACTCTTGACAGCTCATTATAAAAGATGCAAAGTTATATAGACATTGTTGCAATTTTCATGCTGCAGTGCTGTGGATTCTTGGGAGGAGTTTGTGGGAAGAAAAGTATTGTGAAACAGCTGTGAGAAAGAAATGTCAGCTATAATTAGTTTCTCACTGTATGCAAGTTGGCTAAAACATGTCTGTTTCTGAAAAAGTTGCCATACAAACATATTTGTTACCAAATACTCTCACGTTATTACTATGAGATTGTTGATATGAGTAGATGGGTGATTTGTTTGAATCAGAATTGTTATGTTTCAAATGAAAAATGTGTTCAGTTTGATGACATGCAAGCATAATTCAGCAGTGTGTGGTCACAAAACGTATAAAATGGGTCTGCAACAATATTTCAACCCCATTTTAGAGCTGTAAATGTTGAAACGTTTACTTGGCAACCCATTTTCTCTTTTTATCAATAAACTCAACAAATGAATGAAATGTTTTGTAAAATAATTATGTCTTCACTTCATATTGAATAATATCACAATTATTAATGTTTTAATGTGTTTACTCTAAAAAAGGTATCTAATTCTACTTATTGGTAAAAGTCTGGAGTTGCACCCTAGTACCCTTGTAGTTTCTACCCTCTAACAAACAGAATTGTACCTCCAGTGTAAGTGTTAGTGCATAAACACACACACATACACAGAGTTGCATTGAGCATAGTGAATACACGAATCCCACAATTTTTTCTTGGTATTCATACAAGTAAAATTAGCTTTTTCAATGGAATGCCTTTTCAGTTCTTACACAATGCCGTCCAAACAGTTCACAATCACATTTACTGCTTTTGTTTCCCCACAATGCTGCAGGGTTTGCATATGAACTTAAAGAAAACATACAGCGTCATAGAGCTAACATAAAGCTGAAGTGCTAACTGTAAATGTGGACAGGCGCTTACACAGACATTCTATCCTCCAACACGTTCCCTTGTTTGCATTTCATCCATGGATTATTAGTAATGATCCTGTTTCAGACACAGTGTCTTTACAATTTGTCCGTCATGCTGAATCGCCATTTTGGGAAAATACTGTGGCACAGGGAGGAACACTGAAGTAACATAATCACCGGCTGGCAAGTGGTGGATAACACAAATCGTCACATTTAAACCTGTCATATATAGGTTTGATAAACACTGGCTTCCTGTCAGTCTTTTATGTTTGGTCTACAGTCAGTTTTTAGAGGGTAGTGTTGTGAAAAGCTGCTTCTGTGAGCAATCCTTTACTGTTTAGAAGATCCTTTTTGTTAAAGGGTGTAAATGATACCTTGATGTAAATCTGAAAAGCTCAGGTAATGTAATATTTTGAGACTCCATCTGCCCCAAACTCGTATGGATATGTATGTAAACTTTTAAGCCGGAAGTCACTTCATTTACAATGAAACTTCCTGTTAAGCAACAACAACAAAAAAAAGTTTTTCCCCTTAACATGCTCAAAAAGAATGATCAAATGATAATGGCTGCATTCCATTCAGATTTTTCTAGACTATTCAGACTTCCTAAAAGTACTAATATCTGATCATAAATATCATGCTAGCTGTTTTGTAAACAATGTAAGTTTAAGTACTAAGTTTTATGATTTCAGAATGAGTTTAGAACGCTGAAACAAACTATTTATATATTTATATATAACTATTTTCTTCCCCAAAGACAAACTGTTCGATCTTCCTTCCAATGAATGATTTATGTCCTGGGGGAAATTACCTATTGCTGCCTTTCAGAACTAGTCTGGGATTTCCAAGGTTTTTATTGCTCTCCTTATAGTAAATAAGAAGACAGGGTTCTGTGTGCAACTTAAAGATCATGTGCAAGCCACATGAATCCCACGATGACATCACCTCGGAGCGATTGGACATCACCAAAGGGCCTCGTTTACAGCTACTCTTTAAATGCTAAATAATGCTTGAGTCTGGTGAATAGAGGCATGTCATTGCAACTGCAAGCTGTTCACATACAGACACAACCCAGCATTCACTTCAGTGGGAGAGTTTGCAAAGCTTTACGTGTGAGTAGTAATTACTGGTACAGCCATCACACAGAGTGTAACATTAAGAAAGAGGGGATAAGGAGACTGCTATCCAGTTTAAATTTACCTGGATTATTATAGTTAAACAATATTACAGTTTGTGAAGAGACAAATTCACCTTTTTTTCTAACCACAGAACGCACATGCATCTGTTGAGCCACACGTAGTCACCCCTCCCCCCAATGTACACAGTTAAACACACCACATAAGCAGACACACACCTTCCCTTTCTGCTCTGGAGCAAAAATTATGTTGGGGTGAAATCCCCTCTGAGCTTTAAGGTGACTGGATCCTGTTTTTCTATTTGGAAATGGAGAAAAAATGGGGTGAGTTTTATGTCCTTGACTTTAGGGCATCAGGTGAGAACCTTTTACCCACACCGCATTGTGCCTCATTTAAAATCATTGCAGTGAAACTGAGAGGCTGCAGCTACCCGCGTGCTGTCTGTAAATGCTGTGCTGCAGTGCTGCAGTATTCTGCAGTGATTAGTTCATTCATTCTGCGACGTCTCAGCCAGCTGCAGCATTTAGAAAATAGCAACAACAGAGATTACCTACAAGGGAGATTTTGCAGTTAAACATTTTGTAAATATATTGGGAGCATATGGGTGTTGGGTGTGCATGTGTGATAGCCAGATAAGGATAGGGAAGAGAGGCTCCAAACACAGACAGGGTAAGTCTCAGCTGCACTGACAGATCTTTGATCTTATCAAATGTGGCCAGTCAGACAGTCTGAGGGGAAAGAGGAAAGGAAAGGCGTCCTGTAGGCATCATAAGAGAGAAAGACAGATATCCCACGTGGAATTTGTTATTCTCCAAGCTAAGTTAATTTTTGGAGGCTTGTGATCATTCACAGGAATGATTGTCAAACAAAAAAATCAACACTGTAGGCAAGAGTGAGGACAGACATGCACAGGTGCTGCTAGAGAGAGACAAGTGAGGGAGAACAGGATGAGAGAAACATGCAAGGAGAGACAAGAAGAGGAGGAGGAGGAAGGGGGAGGGTAGGAGGAGACTTGACTGGCTGTAGAAGGGAAAAGGAGTGGGAGAGCAATTCCAAAACAGCTGTCCGGCAGACGTCCCAGTCGACAGGAGCAGAGCCCCCGAGGCAGAGACAGAAGACTGGACAGTGTCAGCAAAGCACAGGAGCGGCACATCGGCCGCTGAGCATCCAGACAGAGAAACACACATTTCATCCTGGAGCTGCAGTGTTCAGGAGGACACCCGCATCTGGAAAAAATCAAGATTCCCTCTATCGCAGCATCTGAGGTGAGTGAGGACTGCCGTATTGCACAGTTATGGCGTGATGTGAATGAACAGTGTGATGGTAGCAGATATACTTCTTGCTGTCATGTATGTGCAAAGGTATTTTGACAGTCTCAGTGAATCTTTAAATGATGCATGGTAAATTAAGCTTTACAGGAATCTTTCTCTGGCTTTCATATAAGTTACACAATAATTTAGCTTCCCTGCTTTCTTATAGATACATTTTAATTCTCGTTACAACCTCAAAGCATGGTTGTCTGAGATGCACACCCTTTTGAAAATACTGGTAGTCAATTTTAGGAAGGTTTTTAAGGTTACACTGGCAGAAAATATCATTTTTTTGTTGACATTCTCTTCGTGTTTCATATGCTTCAGTTCAGTTTCCTGCTTGTATCTGCCAAGGATAACTCTGGCAAGTGCTGTCCATGCTTGCGGGTGGCACAAGGGGAACAAGAAAGAAAGACAGAACAAATACTCCACCCTGCTATTCTCTCGTCCCAGCACCACCACCAGGCCCCTTGAAAGTAAGATCTTTGCCTATAATTGAGGTCTTTTTTAAGTAGCAAGCCCTATTCTGTAAGGCTACCATTAGCCTCTGTGGTATGTGCTTTTTATAACAGCCCCAAAAAGGGGGTCTTTCTGCTATGGAAAGGCGTGGCAGAAGTCAGGGTCATAGTTATATCTCATTGGTAACTTTACACTTCCATGAATTTACGTTTTGATGGGGAAATCTGAATCTGTCTCCCACATCCCAGAAATGCTGATCAAAAATACAAGAAAAATGCCGACTAGCATGCTGCTTTTTAACAACACTGATGTGAAATGTCGTTCCAGTAATCTTGTCACAGGAGGAATATTTTGGTGGACGTATTGTTTCTATTTTAAAGAAAAGGGAAGTCATATTCAGGTCATACTCTGAACAGCTGCTGTCCTGACTTGGAGCAGATTGTTTAACAGCAAACTGTAAAGCATCATCAAACTGCTGTATTTATTTAGCCTACAGTAAGATTACACTGACTCTCAGAATATACTGACCTAATCATATCACATAAGACTTCTAGGTGGCCAGAAATACCCAGACAAGTCACGAGCCGCCAGTTTAATGACCAGATACCGATCCTATATTTATCTGCCCTCACGCTCAAACCTTCATCACCTTGCTCCCATTGCTCATATCTACTCCGCCAATCACCAAGTGATGAGACAAAGCTCCATTTTTAAAGAGACTGGAGTGGCTCCACTGACCAAATGACATACTGTAGGGGTTTTCTCCTTCAGCTTCCGCTATGATCAAATAGCTGCTCAGGCAAGCAATTCTAAAGAGGAAGCTGCCATCAGACTCCCTCATCCCAAGAGGTGTAAATAAAAACCGGTACTGTATTCTGCGATGGCGGCACCATAGGATGGCACCTCTCACAGCATACCTGCCTGACTCTTTTTGGAATTTTTCCAAAAGCAGGGTGCAAATCTGGATTTAGCTTTGAGGTGTCAGAAAACACCTGTTCAACTATTAACAGCCTTCAGGAATACTCATGGATTCACTGGGTCAGCAAGCCAAAACAGTCGATCCCAAGAAATCCTTAGATGTTGTGAATGATTTATTGTCTCTTGAGCCAAAATAAAGATTGTTGAAAGGCTGATTGAGTTACCCAATAATTAATCCACATGGAGGGTTATTAGGACATAAAAGACCAGTATCCAATGTTTTATTTTCCTTCATAGTTCACTCTTGCCTCTGGAATTTCATTTATGTTTGCTATTTTGGCTAAACTGACCCACCAGCAGGATGTGATGTGAAGGTCATTCCATCAGGTTACTTCTCATGAGCCACAAGTGGAGTCCTTGTGTAGGATGCACAGCAGTTGCCTCCCTATGAGAGTTGCAAGGTTTCCTTCAAAAATTTCTATCCATATTTGTCAATTCCAGCCAACAGTGATCATCTCTGGTCCAGCAGGAACCAGGAGCACAGACCAAGCAGCTGTTTAAATTCAATCAGAATAATCAATAAATATTCTTGAGAGGAACTGTTTCAGCCAGCAGAACTGCATCGGCCATCTGTTATCAAAGTTGTAGCATCAAAGTTAAGACAGATATCGATATGCTGAGTTCATAGGAAGGAAGTTTTGGCTCAGTGCTGCATTTTTTTCACTTCCCATCCAAGCCCCGATTTCCCACTGCAGCGAGCATCAGCTGTGAAGGTCAGTGAGGACTGAGGCTTGCAGGCAAAATGGAGAGATGCTAAGAAGAGAAAAGGTGAATAGAAGAAAGAAGAAAATACACCCCCGCCCCTCTTTTCTTTGATCAGACTGCAGCACTCCTCTTCACAATCCACCCCACCCTTTTCACTCCTTCACAGTTGGCAAACACGTTCTCCCGAACTCACGTGGGGATGCTTCAAAACTGCTATCTCAGACACCTCGCATTTGCACCAGCCCTCCAGAAGAGTTGCCATTCGACACACTCAAACATACCCTGCATCCCTCAGTGTGTCACTGTTAAATATAGTCCTGCAGCGTTCATAGGTTGACAGGTTTATTTGTGTTTTAACAGCCTCATCTAAAATGAGATTTCCACTCGCATGGCACAGTTTATACCGTTTATCGAAGCTGCAGCTTTAATACAACATATTTGAGACACATTTTGCTAAAAAGTGGGTGATTTCCTAGACCTGTGTTAAGATTCAAATACCCTTTCAGGCACCACGTTAATGTGCCTCTTGAATAAACAGGGTCTTCTTAAAATGTCCCTGATAAGGCCAGTGCAGTGTGTTTGCATCGGCCGGTTGCTGCAGGAATGTGGATGCTTTCCTGGTGAAACATTTCTTATTTTGTGTAGTTGGGGCGCGGACTTGACCGCCCAGGCATTCTGTCAGATGGTCACTGCTGACAGATCCCCATAAGTAAATATGTCTATAAATGGGCAAGCTCTCTATACTCACTTGTGCCCCCGCACACACACACACATAAACCATTTTAAATATACACACACATGCTATCACCTCTCCTCCACTAGTGTTTCCCCTTTCCTTCCGTTGCTATGTCATTCTAACGGTCAAACTGATTCTCTTCTTCTTTTCACTGAGTTTATTCTCCACTAAGCTTCCTGGCAACATGTTGACATTTTGGGTTTTGTAATGGAAAAGCTCAGTTAAGGCAACATGCCACTGGGCACCTTTCTATCAAATCCAAACCTCTTTAATTGTATTTACCCATCCTGAAGTACTGAGCTACTTAGCTGGCATCTCTGCACTTCCAAAAGTTCACGGTGACCTCTGCTCTTCAAAGCAAAGACCAATTCACAATTTCCACCAACTTCTCTCTTTAGATCCACTTGCTCCATAATCCTTCCTCCTAAACCCTGTAAACCCCCTCCCTTACTGGTCTACCTCTTTCTATCTCTGTGCGTGTCTGAGCAGTAGCTTGCTCCTAAAACAGGCTGCCCCACTCTGATCCATCTAAAGTCTCCCCTTTTGCTTCTCCTCTCCCAATCTGCGCTCCAGCTGTTCCACATTAGCACATCCAGAGTCATGCAGGCCAAAGAAAGCTCATGTGAGGAAATGTGAATAGGGAAGCAAAAAGTATTAGACTCTGCCTCATCCGCCCCTTTTTTTCTTGCCAAATACAAAATGAGGATGAGGATGTTTCTCTTTTTTTTAAACTACGAGATCCAGAGTTTATTTCTAGGACATGTGTTCAGTCTTATTTTTCCATGATGGCAGGACTGGAGTTTCTATCAGTGGTGGTTATGTTTTGGAAAAATACTGATATGTTTTTCATTTGTCTCTGGTTTCAGGAAAGTGCCCATTTATCCAATCTATATTGCTGAAGATCACCATCAATACTTGGGGAGATATTTCCAGATCAATGTCACGACTCTTGTTGGAGTCCTGTCTGGGTGATGTGTTTCTGAGAATGTAACAGAAGCTCCGCCTCTCTGGAGAATCCAGATCGAACAGAGATTTTTCACCTCTCCATCCTGCACGTCTGAGAAGTCTTTTACAGAAGCAGCCATGCCAGCAAAAGCACCAATCTACCTGAAACCTACCAACAGCAAGAAGGGAAAGAAGTGCCGCCTGAGAGATATTTTGTCCCCCGACATGATCAGTCCACCGCTCGGAGACTTTCGCCACACCATCCACATCGGGAGGGGTGGAGAGAGAGACGCCTTTGGGGACATGTCTTTCCTTCAGGGGAAGTATGAGCTTCTACCAGGAAAGAGAGACATCCACCCTCAGTATGGCATCCAAAGTGAGTTTCTGCGAGCAAACAGCACAGGTGATGCTTCCTTTGTTGAGACCCCCTCTCCTGTACTCAAAAACGCAATCTCACTCCCAACTATTGGTGGCTGTCAGGCCCTCGCGCTTCCTCTCATGTCCTCCACTGTTTTCTCCATGCCACCAGAGCCTCTGGAGGACATAATGGGACCCACATCTCCTATGAAAGTAGAGAGAGTCGAGGAGGTCGAGATCCTGCAGATGGATGCTCTGTTGCGTTCCATGGATGTGTTCAGCAGCGAGCCCTCGTCCCCCTTCACAGACATCCAGTCGAAACCGGATGTGCTTTTAGATTTGCTGGAAAAAACAAATAAGCCCGTTTCTAAGGCAGTTGGAAAGGCTAATAAATTAAACAAGAGTGAAAGCAAATTTGACAAGCCAACATCCTATTATATCAGTGCCCACACTAACAGCATCTATAAAGCTAACGGAAGTCTGAACAGCAACACGAGCAGTGACAGCTATGACAGTTACAGCAGCAAAGGAGACTTCCAGAACAAGATCTGCAATGGCAATGGAAATCTGAACGGCAATGGTAACTGCAACGGATATGGACACTTTAATGACATTACTCTGGGCTTTAAGCAGGAACTCTCCAAACACAATGGAGAGTGGGTGGACAGGGACAGTGGGGTGGAGGAAGGCCGCATCTGTGATTTTGAGTTTGAGCTTACCAAAGAGAAGAGCACTTCGCAGGATTCCCTGGCCCAGATCACGGGGTCATTCCTCTCCCTCGAACTCGATCTGGGTCCATCCATCCTGGATGATGTGCTCAACATAATGGATAAGTCTGCAGCGAAGAGCAGGCCTTAAGCTGTGCTGGGACCTGCAAGATGAGAAAGGGATTTATTAAGATATTGCCAAGGAGGGGAAGAAAGACTTAAAAAGTAATCAAAATGGTGTCTGGTTATATCATTGAGATGAAAAATCAGCTACAATAGACAAAGCTGCTTACGTTTTTATTGTCAAAACTTATAACTATTCTAGCTTCTATGGAGTGATGATGATCTTTCTTTGATTTGTTTGCCAAGGCAGCAGCATGTTTAAAGTGCATGAAATTTTTGAGTAACAGCTAAAGCACAGCAACGGTGCCTTTGAATTTCAATTACTGTACAAATGCTACTCTAGATCTGCGTTCTTACGTTGACCCACTGTGTAAACACACAAGCTTTTGCTGTTTTTATCTTCTTTGGCTTTGTTTTTCTTTTCTACAGTTTCAAAGTCAGACTCTGTTAACAGATTGGATTTAGTGAGTTTGTGTTTAACAAAGCACTTTTTTTTGTTTGTCACATCGTTTGTTGACAGCAGAACACTATGCATATTTGTGTTTTTATAGTTGTAACACAAATAAATTCCTTTTTCCTAATGCGAGTATCTTTTTTGCAGGGAATGCACATACAGCTGGACTGACAGATTGTTTCTCAAACGTGTTTGAACCTAAAATAGACTAAACTTTATAGTAAAACATACAAAAACGTCATATATAAAGTAGAAAAAGCTACAGTTTGACAGAAAGAAGAATTGAATGTATTTATTCTCTCGCCTCTGGCATTCCTCACATTCTGCCTCACTGCCCTGCTGTGGGAGAATCGGTGGGCCTTCATCTGCCCAGTCAGGCGCCTGCTCCATTTCTTTGCGTGTGCATGGGACAGGCAGAGGAGGGGTCTTGAAATTCTTTGCATTCCAGACACAGAGCACAAGTGTCCAGGACCGGACATAAATCAGCTGTTTCAAGTGAGGAGGAAGGGCTTTGGACTAGAGCCACACTATCCATCCAGAGTGTATAGGGAAACTAGGCCATAAAACACACACTTACAAATTTGCTCAACGCTGAACAATAGATGGGTCCTGTCCTTTTGCGTAGTAACAATAAATAGATGTTGACCTGGCCACGTCAAGGCAGAGGCATAACAGAGCAGCACAGCAGCCCCCATGCTGTTCATGCAGCCATTCAAACTCAACCACCCCTACAGCAGTGTCTAAAACCTGATCCTCTGTCTTTAAGATCCCTTTCGATGTAAACATGAAAAGAGTCATAACAAGACCCCATGCATGCCGGGAAAAAGGCTTACCCTTACACTCTTATAACTTTCGGACTAGTTTATGGAAAACAACTTCATTACTATACCCTAGTAAACTAATTTCACATGCAAATTATTCTCTGAATCCAATTCCATGTCAAACATAAAGCTGGGAAGATGTGGCAAACCTCTCAAAAGCCCTCAAATTCTCCAGTATGTCCGTAAACAACCATGACTGGTCCAACCGAGACATCTGAAGATGCTGCGAAACCAGATGTCAGAGCAGACATGATCATTTCCCCACGCAAGAAAACCCATGTCATGGCAACTACCCCGACCAGTGGAAAATCCCAACAGAAGAGTTTGCATTTGCTGAGCTGAAGCAGACAACTTCTGAACATGAGTAATGAAAACCCTCTCTGTCAGGGTAATTACTATGCTTATACCTGCAGTGGTCCATCACTGACTTGATGACAGGCCTCCTTTTTGACATGCATGGACCCCAAGCAAATTCCCTTTGGCTTACAAAAGAACTCCACGACCACAGCAGTGCAGCATGTTGTGTAACATGCTAGAAGTATTTCTGTAGACACGGCAAAGCTCTCTGACACATAATACCAGGAAATACCAGAGTTTTATTCAATCCAATACAAATACTTGACACATGTTAGACACGGAGGAATGTTCATCACCATGAGGTCAGCAATCTGAATGAGGTACAGGATAAATAAAGATGCCTTTGTTTTAGAAATGAACTAGCATTCTTCCTTCAAAGCTGAAGGAGTTTGTCTTGTGTAAGATGGATGTTTCTGTTCTTGTTCTTTCAGAGTTGAGACAACAAATCACTCCATCTATATTTGAATTGCACCGCTCCATCAGTGTGTGAGACTCTTGGCTTTAGTGCTCCCAATGAGCCTGAGGGAAGATGAGGAAATACCAAAGACGGAAGGTCAAATAGATGTAGTAAGCAGTTTCTTAGTTGTTGTTTTTTTCACGTGCAACTGAAAAAAAATGTCTGCCTGAAGAAACTCTGACTCCAGTTGCTCATGTTAGTAGCAGCTCATTGTGTGACACCCACAGATTCAGTACAATGTTCTGCTTGTGTTACCTATCTCTGGGACCACTTGAATCACTTGAGAGATAAATTAAATGAAAAAAGTTATGGTATTACTGTAAAATATTGAAGAAAAAATATTTTCTGTTAAAATAAACAACTGTTATTGAAAACGCGGTGTGACCTGGTAAATAGCTGGCATTAGCAGAGACAGGGAGGTGACATGGGTGTTTCCCTACAAGCTGCCTTGTAATTTCCCAACAAGTTGCTATCTTAACACAAACAGACTGGGAAACAAACGTTACATGCTGCCTCGTTGATTTGCATGCTGTAAGACGAACAAAGTACAAGGAGAAAAAGCAGCTGTGATTTTTTCTGTTTGTGACCAGACTTCTTCGGTGTGGGCAGCTCATAGACAACAATCCAGCAGAAAAAATTCCAAAAGGACACATAAATTTCAAAACATCTGTTTTAACATCACAAGCCAATAATTCCGGAAAATTCCGGACTCATCCTCCAACCGCATGTAGACATTGTGAAATGTCTTACCTTGGTCCATGACTCAAAGCGTTACAGGTGGTAACTTATCTGAAATTTGGCCCATTTGCTGCTTCTTTGATGCCTTCAAATATGTCTCAAAATGGTTTCTGTAAGGTACTGTGCCTACATGTCTCCTAATTTTAGTGTCTGTATGTCAAGCAGTGGTCTTTATGCTGTCTGTTTTTAACAAGACAGGTGTCAAGGTTGCATTTGCATTCTGAAGTTATTATTGAAGACACTAGCTATGACACTCTGTTTTTCACATAAATGTACACAAACACACACATTCAAACCCATGCTTAAGCAGTAACTAAGTTATCCTGTGGATCTAATCACCATAGCTACCATACTAATTTCATGTTTTTGATGTTAACTTTGTGGCCAAAATGATTCAGATTTTCTTCAGTTGTTTTCATGCAGGTGCTCCAGGTGATTCTCTGCTTTGTTTTTTATTACATTGGCCAGAAGATGTTCTTTGTTGAGTTTGTTATATGTACATGTTACATGTATGTACATGTAGTAGCTGGTAGTTACTGTTTGGGTTTTGATTGAACTGTAATTGTTCCTGTTTTGTTCTCCTTTGTGTTCCCTGTTTGGCATCTGTTCATTAGTTCCCCTGGTTTAATTTGGCTCATTTATTTCACCTATGTCTTCTTGTGTTCCCTCTGTGTTTTTATACCCTTGGTTCTCAGTTCAGTTGCCATTTCATTGTTGTAGTTTACTCTGTTGTAGTTTTAATTTTTGTTGTCCCAGTTGTGCTTTGGTTAAAGGTCTGCGTTGGGATCCAAATCTCTCCCACACCATCTCCAAGTCATCCCATAACACTTTTATTCACTCTGTGATGTCCAGCATTAATATGTAATTCAGCAATAATCACATTAAAATGTAAATGTCAATGGGAGTCTTATATATACTAAGCTTAATGTTCTCAATGTTCTTCATACATATATTATTGGAACAAAAATATTGGCATTATCTGCCTGCATCAACATACACCACATGGACACGTTTTAGGGAGAAGAACGGATAGGCACAGTTGCAAAGTTTTCTTTACTCTGATACCTTCACAGATACAAACTAAGTTGTGATACGATATCCTACATTTCTATAACTTTCCTCATAAAGTCTTGTTTTGCCACTTGGCCACTAAAGCTAATACCTTTGGACTTTTGTGACAGCGTAATCACCTTTATGCAAGGGATTGCTGATACAAGATACATCCATTATAATGTTGCTTTTCACCCACTGTTGGCTCAATTAGGCATTAAACATTCATGGTAATTGTTTAAATGTGTGTGTCTGATCAATACTACATGTTTTAAAACAGATAATCAGTTAAAAATATCTTTATGATCATGATTCACTTATTTTCACATTCAGGTCATGTCTCCTGTAACATACCGAGTGCTGCTTGACAGAAAATGACAGACTAAATAAATACTAATATCTCACATTTGACTTGGTTTTGTGGTATAAATATGTAATAGACTGGTGAGGAAATGTAAATATTATACTGTTTCTATTGAGATATTCTGTCTCCTCTGTGGGACATGCATCCGGGGCTACAGCTCCTCCGTTTCCTGGCTAAGGGAAAGACGTCAGTACACAGATGAATAAGCTTTGGCCCAGAAGCAAACCAGAGCCAAAATATACAGTTAAGACCAAGCAAAACTTTCCATGCACCTCCATAACAGAGACATATAATGTGCATACTGTCTTTCACATGCTCCCATATTGCTGGTTGGAGTGGATGAGAGGGGAAACTTTAATAAGAGCTTTCCCTTCTCACCGGGCCTTGATGGAGACAGCAGAGACGTGAGCAGCAGGATAAAGCTCCTCTTGTCTTCACCTGCTGTAAATATTCAAGGAAGCTAAAACGCTGAGACAGTGTGTTTCATCCACCTGTGGTGTTTGCAAAATATTTAAGCACAGCTTCTCTCAGAAATATGAGTTACATACTTATCTTATTTGCTTGGGAGATATCATTTATTGTTTACAGATTCTGTACATGTTTCATCTTTAAACACCATGACCATAATAATCAGGGTATTAGTAACTGAATTTACTTTGGGATGCCGAGCACGAAGTTTGGATTCAACTGTTCTGTAGATCTGCTGATTTTGCAGCTCAGAGGCCCAGCTCCCTTTGGAAAGGCAACAACAGGAGAGCACAGCGAAAGCTTTTTCTCAGGCTCACATGAATATGCGCCTGAGCAGGGTTTGATGCAGAGCAGATATCAGCAAGCTCAAATGTAGTTTGGTCTGGCAGGCTAGGACTACCTCAGGTTCACTGCACTGTTATACTGTTGTTTAGCTGACAGTAACCATAGCGAGTTTAGTTTGCACCTTCGGCACGTGGGGGCTGAGCTGAAAAAGGAGGCCAGAGTAGGACAAGAGTTAAACAGAGCATGTGTCACCTAAGAGGCACAGCATTCCTATCTGATAAAAGCCAGGCCTGTTTCATCACAATGCGAGCTATGTGGAGCCAAGCTAAGACTATTGCTTAATAAATTACTTTTTCTTCACCAAAAGATCTCGAGTATAGGGTCAAGAAAGTGTTGCAAGAAATTTGTATACCTTCAAACAATAGTGATCAATCTAAAACCAAGGAGGACATGAAGACCCATCTCTAAATACACTAACGGTGCTTTTCCATTAGTACCTATGGGACACTTCTCTACAGGCCAGAGAATACTATACTCTACTCGACTGCTTTTCCATTATAAGTCGCGATCCTCTAATGTGGGCGGGATCCCCCCGCGCAATGCAACTTTCTAGACGCTTTGCGCAGAGTCTGTAGAACACCACAGAAGAAGATGAATATCATGGAAGAAGACCAACACAAAGACAGAAGACCTCATGGTAACTTTTTACCTGGGCCTCTGATTATGTTTATTCATTGGATATAGATTCATGGACAAATCAGGAGAAGTTGTCGGAGGGTAAGACAAAACACCCTGAATCACATCAGAGCGATCAATAGACTCCAGCCTGTGTACGTCACACTACCCGCACGGCCCGACACGCTTTGAACCACAACAAAGTAGGTATGGAATATGTAACTGTACGATTCGACAAATCCTAATGGAAACACTCTGTTTCTGGATATAGTCGTGTAAGGCCGGGTAGAGTCTGATCAGTGCAGACAACCAATTTTACATTTGTTTGTTTCACGGGGATTGTCCCCTGCATTTTTTACTGTACACAAACAGTTTTGCTACAATAAACAGACGCATGTCAGCCACTAGGACTAAACGAAAGATGGCTGCTCAAGCTTAAGTTTGTTTCCCTTAATATAGACCACCCACAAACCCACCTCCTCCAATGGCAAGCCATTTCTTCTGTGATTGGTTGTCCCCTCTGTCATTCCACCTTGCTTTCACACCGGTAAGCTCATCTGTAATTTGGAGTCCTTGCTATTATGTTACTTTAAAATGAGCACTTGTTCTGTGTGAATCACATCAGCTGGAATGGTTGCATTACAAAAAGTTTCATTTACATTATTTATTAAATTGGTTTTCATGTGTGTACGTGTGTGTGAATTTGTGTTCGGTAATTTGACACAGCCAGGATGTCTAAAAAAAAATAACTGTATATAGGAGACTTCTTTAATGTTATAGGTTACTCAAAGAAATTTGTTATGCCCATCATGCAACACTTTTACTGGCTCCATTAAGCAGCATAATAGCCTAAAGGTCCTTCTCATCATTTACAAAGCTCACAATAATAAAACAAACTATATTCTTTTATTGGGGGCTACACGGTGTGTAGTTGGTTAGCCATGTGGCCTCACAGCAAGAAGGTTGCTTGTTCGAGCCTCGGCTGGGGGAGGTCCAACCAGGATCCTTTCTGTGTGTAGTTTGCACTTTCTCCCCGTGTTAGCGTGGGTTCTCTCCGGGTACTCCGGCTTCCTCCCACAGTCTAAACACATGCACCTTGGGGATAGGCTGATTGGAGACTCAACATTTCCCATAGGAGTGAGTGTGTGTGTACATGGTTGTTTGTCTATGTGTTTTTGGCCCTGGGTTGGACTGGCGACCTGTCCAGGGTGTACCCCACCTCTCACCTGATGTCAGCTGGTATTGGCTCCAGTCCCCCCCCCTCCCACCAATCCTTTCAGGGAATAAGCGGTAGAAAATGGATGGGTGGATATTCTTTTATTGGAGATGGTGATAAATATTATTATTATTGTTATTATTAAAAAGGGGACAATGAAATATTCACTTATGTCATTTTATAATGTGTTTATACAACCAAATTCATGATAATTTAAACTAAGTTTTTCTTATATAACTGTATCATCAAAATTGCTTATTGTTGCACCCCAAATTGTCCCACTGTTCATGTCAAACACCAATATATTTTGTAAGATGACATATAGTATAGCTACAAAAGAAGCTACAGTGAGACAAATGTTAGAGTAATGGTGAACTGTATCAGAGCTCTAAAAGTTTAAACACCAGGCATCTATGTTTTGTCAGCTGAATTGATGATATTCCATAAAAGTATCAAATTGGCAGTTCTGGGATGATGTGAAGTTGACTAACAAGGTGATCATGTTTTACTACATACTTTACAACCAGTCAAACCAAAAATGGAGCATTGAGATTAAAAGTAGCAAAACTAGTGGAACTACTAGAAAACACTGAGCTGAAAAATTGCATAATTACTTACATAAAAACACATTTTTATTTTATTTTATTTTTCTAGCCACCCTTTACAGGACATATTTCCTCCAGTGCAGAAAAGCTGCATTATTTCAGCTTAATGATAAATGGGGCTTTGAAACGCTGGGCTGTGCAAACTCTTTGCTTTTCATTAAAAGTCTCCCTAATTTCTCCCAACTCTCACTCTCAACAATCCATGAATTATTTATATTTTCTCTCTGAAAAAGCAACTGAGTCTACACAGTGATGCACTCTGTGCTCAGTGTATGAGAGTTCTCCTTAAAGCTGCACAGTGAAATATGAAACTTCTAAGATAATTTGTGCTTTTTTTTCCCACTTTAAATGGTCTGCTCCCAGCTGAGGGTAGCAACTGCCTATTGGGGTGCTCTACTTTGGAAACCAAACTATATTCACACAGAAGGTATTTATATATTTACTCTTTGATACATTTCCTCCAGACAGTCCTGTTGAATTCTTTCAGTACTATGCAGAAGGAAGCATTTGAGAGGGGAAAGGTCTTACGACATTTCTGCTTTTAGATGTGGGTGGCATCATTTACTACATCTGCCAGGTCAACAATAACTCTGTTACCCTCAGGGATCAGATCTTCAGTCTAGGTCACCAAGCTGGTGTTTGCTGGGGGATAAAGTTGGCCCACAAATAGTTTAGAGGATGCTCACAAGATTTATTAACACGTATCATCGTGTCATTATTTTTACTCAAGTATCTTTGGTTTGTTGTTTTTACTCTCTCTCTCTCTTTTTTAAGCCACGTGTTTGCAACCTCTGCTTCCAAAACAGGGTACAAAAGATCAGAGGGGATCACAGGGAAGTTTCAGAAGCAGGTGGTTAAAGTTAGATTTGCAAACATACAAAATCATGACATGTTTCATTATTATTAGTCTTCCAGCTAAAGCAGCTTGGTATGGGCTTTCTGCAGTATCAGAGGCTTTAGTTTCATTTCAACGCACACAAGGCTGCTGGCCCAGACGGCATTAGTTGCCGTGTGCTCAAAGCACGTGCGGAGCAGCTTGCAGAGTTCTCCACGGACATCTTCAACCTGTCCCTTGCCCAAGCAGCTGTGCCAACATGCCTCAAATCCACCTTTATTGTACCAGTACCAAACACTCCAGCCCATCATGCCTGATTGACTACTGGCCAGTTGCACTCACACTCATTGTGATTAAGTGCTTTGAGCGGCTAGTACTGTCACATCTGAAGAGCTGCCTTCCAGCCACACTGGACTCACATCAGTTTGCCTACAGCAGCAATAGGAGTACAGAGAATGCAGTCTTGTGCTCACACACCTAGACAATACCAACACATATGCACGGATGCTTTTTGTGGGCTACAGCTCAGCATTCAACGCTGACAGACCCTCCAAGTTAATCACTAAACTTGGAGACCTGGGAATCACTACCCTTCTGCATCTGGATAAAGGACTTTCTGACCATCAGGCCCCAGCACGTTGGGTCAGGCAATACCTCCTCTACCACCATTACATTCAACAAAGGGCATACCACAGGGCTGCGTGCTGAGCCCATTCCTGTACTCCCTTTTCACACGACTGCAAGCTTGTAAACGTGAATCCAACTCCATCATCAAGTTTGCTGATGACACCATGGGGATTGGCCTACAGGTGGGAGGTACAACACCTGGCAACATGGTACACAGACAACAACCTCCTCCCTAACACTAACAAGACCAAAGAGCCCATTCCCCATTCACATCAACAGGATGGCAGTCGAGCATGTCTCCATGCTCCATGTCTCCAGCTTCAAGTTGGGATTGAGAGTATCCAGACCAGCTGAGTCACAATATGGGAATGTCTCTGTCTCAGACCACAAGGCACTGCAGCGGGTGATGAAAACTACCCAGCGCATCACAGGGACTCCACTTCAGGTCCTTGAAGATGTTCCGAGGAAATGCTGTCTGCATTGAGCTGCATACTTCCATACCAATGTATGTAAGTTCTTAAAAGCTAAAAGTTAAAACCACAAAGATTGTGCGGTTATAAATTAATATTTGCAAATAATTTCAGAGATTGTATTTGTAAACTAAGATTTTGCCATCCGGAAAAAATATCCTGAGAAATTTAAGTTTGTTAATGTGTACAAATGAATTTGCATGATGTAAAAAAAGATTTAAAGGAAAAATAGTGCATTTGCAAGCATCTTTTTACAGATGCAAAGTGAAAAACTACATGCAAGACTTTGAAGTTGCAGATGGATTTTACTCAGTATTTTATCTAACTTGATAATGACAAATAAACCTGGCCTTCTGCACTGCTTTAGGCTCCTAAAGGGAAGATGATACATTTATAAGCCTGAAGATGGTATTCTTTGTCATGACTTGAGGAGCAGCTGATGTGAATACTCTCTGGATAACCCAACTTTCATTTGAGTGATATCAGTTTATCATGTTCACGTTGCAGCTACCGACTCAGACTGAATTGTGTTGTTTTCTGATTGTTTTACTAAATTTATCCCATTTGTTTTGTTACAGAAGTTGTTGCACCAAGTGCGATTCAATACAGCACTTTGGCTGCACCATTGTAATCTCCATCCAATCAGATATAAGTATAAAAACCTGAAATCTGCACCTTAAGAGTCTTATATGCAGTGTCTTGCCTTGCTTACCAAAGCAGGCAATGATGATAAACAACCAGCAGTCACAGGTTTCTGAATCACACATTATACAGTCAAATGAAGCTCTTCACATGTAAACTGAAGTACAGACTAAGAAAAATAAGAAAATACAAACCACAACAGGTAAAACTGATTAAAATTTAAGTTTTTTTTTTCAGTTTTGTAGCTGTCACATCCACAAAGTCTTTGGCCTGAGGATGCGTTGAAAAAGACTACCAAGCTACAACTTCTTCCAGGACCTCATCAGAACAGCACATCACCTCCATGATTCCTCTCACCTGTTGCACTTATTGGATACACCTGTCATCACTTACCCCCTGTCAGGACTGTCACCCACTGGATACTTCACCACACCACTTCTTCCTTTCCAGCCAATCAGTGACTACTTTGGACTTTTAATTCAATTTAATTCAACTTTATTTATATAGCGCCTCTTCATGACAGTGTCATCTTAGGGCGCTTCACATCTTATTTGAGCCAAGATAAGGGGACTTTTAAAAAGAAGGCTGGACCATCAATCTGGACAGCTGTGTCCTTTTTGATCAGTTTGCCTCTGGGAGTGATAGTGGTGGCTTGGCTTGTGATTTGGAGAACTTTTGAGAATTAGTGATTAATGACATTTAGAAAACCCTTATGGTTTAGTTTTGGTCATTTAGATTTCCCTTTGTTTAGTTTGTGCACAGTTGTGCTTTTTGAGATAATTGAAAATAGGAAGCTCTCATATTTTTGTTTTTGTTTGTTTAACTTTAGTATATCTCCTTAAGAGACTTTGTGTTTTTGTACATGATTATTTGTAGTTGTAAATAGATTTGTATATAGATAATTGTTAAGATTAATTGTTATTGTTAAACATAACCTTGTTGGGAGGACATCTTTCGTTAATTGTATTTGAGTATTTCTTTTAGTTAACCAGTTAGATAACCTGACTGTGGACATCTTTTATTTATTGAACTTGGGCATTTTGGTTTTATAAAAAATATTGTTATCTTTAAGTTTTAGTACTGGTTTTGTTTTGTTATTGACCCCAAAACCCCTAGTCTGCAACAGGGGTCGTAACAGTAACATAGACATTAATATTAAGAATATTGTGATGTTGATTTCTGAAAAACTAGGTACAAGAACTTGGAATAGACATTAATTCTCACAAATAAACAGAGCATGTGTATTTAACTTGTTGAGCTCTTTATTGTGCTTCAAAAGTTCCATCCTTCAGCTGCAATAATGATACTATACAGGGAACCAACAGCTTGATTTACAGCTGAATGTGGTGAACATTAACATTTAAAAGACCGTGGCAAAGCTTATAAATGTAAAGAGCATGTTTGATCATATTTCCAGACAGCTTACATGCCCCTAACAATGTAGCAACCATTTCACAGTCAGAAAGCCTCCCTATTTTCACTGCAAAGAGGATTTGGATCTTCTAATAAGTTAGAATCCATGACAGGGCCTCTTAAAACTGATAATTATCAGTTTTATGCAATGTGAGGAAATTGTATTTACACAGCACAGCGCACTGAGCTTTCAGTTTCAGGTCAAGGGAACATTCCTGTCAGTAAAGCTTACAGCCTGCAGGATTCTGCCATTTAAGGTAAGACCCCACTTGGCTTCTCTTTATCCCCACACAGGCTCCATCCCTCTGTCCCTTGGAGGCTCACTGTGTGCCCCATCATCTCTTTTTATAGGATGTCACCAGTCAGTCATGCAAACACATCTGCAGGAAATTTCCAGGCAGGTTCTTTTGCCAGTAAAGAAACAGCAACTGCTATTTATTTTATTCTTTGTTTGTGTAGCAGGTATCGGGCCGGTTCAATCACTACTACTAGTTTAATATATTTATAGGGGAGGACTGGACACTGTAAGAAAACACAAAGGAGACGGAGACATAACTTTCGTGCTGTCTGGCTTTCTGCTTCT
>JBAMHV010000017.1:5756200-5770417 GCA_037177535.1 Pseudomugil gertrudae | reverse complement strand
ATCATACATATATATGAAATTAAATAACTATAAATGAGAGAATTAATCCTGTTCATTTTTAAGGCCTTCTCTGAAGGTATAGAAGGCCCTGAGGGTTCCCCTCTGCGTCTGACGTCACACGGAGGTGACTCACCCTCCCCAACCTTAAAATTTTAATTAAAATTATTGCCACCAGGAAGTAGCCGCTGCTGCTCGCTGCTGTTGTAACGCAGCTGTTACCCTGCATATGATGCCTCATGCACATTTATTTGCTTTTTATGCCTAAGTAGTAACGTAGAAGAAGGTAAGACGCATTGCCACTGACCCCATCCACCTGGGCAACAACACTTACTCGCCGGTTGTTGCAGATATCTCACAGGGCTGTGTGGTATGCGGGGGACTATCAGCTCGCTGTTCGTATGTATATTCATGACATGGAGAATGTAAACAGTTTGGCCATCTCCAGTCATGCAGTTTTGACTTTTATAGTTGTTTGTTTGCCACTGAAGCACTGAAGAAATCATCTGTGTAGCCCAATAATATATAATCTTGAACACTATCTGCATCGTCACATGCCGGTAATCAGCTGATTGCTGCAGTGAAAATCTGATTGTAATGATCTGTTAAAACAGTGTTTCTCAAACTTATTCAGTCCAAGGACCATTTAACCTTTACAACAAAAATTCACAGACCACTTGACTCTAAACAGCCCAAGAACAATATGCCAATATAAACCATTCACAAGTTTACAACATAGAATTACAATATTTTTATTGTAAAATTTCTGTTATTTTATTTTTTCTTTTATTAAAAATAATTTTATTATTTTTCATTTCATTTCATTTCTACTGTCATCCATGTGTCTGAGGATCCGGTTTATTGTATGGCTGGAGAATCTGAATGACTGCAAAATGGTACAATTTGGTTAGATATTAGGAAAGAAATGATAGCAAATACATTTGCCTTCTGATGAATCCTCCCTACATAAAGGATTCTATATCAATTCAGTCCCTAAATCCCCAGAATTTCATTGGTACAGACAACACATGTCTGGTAGCTGCTTCAGGTAGGACGAGACAGGGAGAAACTAACCATTTCTTATGGAGAACCAGCCACCAAAGAGGTTCACTTCACAGAGTCAGTTACCATGGTAACAGATTGGAAGTAGGACTTCCCTTACGTTCTGATAACCCAGAAAATCCACATTTTCCTCAGAGATGCAACACAACCCACCTGTTGGGACACACTGTGGCTCAGCTGTGCGTAAATGAATTATTACTTCAAATAAATTGCAGCTAAAGAAAATATTAAATCATGGAGTGTTCTCAGCTTTTCACACTCCTCATCTGCATGTTTGCATCCAAGTTTGTGGTTTATTTTACACTACATTTTTTTCCCTTTGTCCTAATGAGTAAAATGTTCAAGCTGAAGGAGATTCAGTCAGAACTGAATCATTCATTTCAGGTTGTCATGATTTGGACACTTGGTGTGGTGTTTTTGGTTTCATGTTCCTGTTTTGCCTTGTTTTCTGTTCATTGATTTCACCTGTGTTTCTTGATTATGTGCACATGGGTCTTGTTTAGTTCAGTTTGTATTTTAGTCCTTGGGTTTTCACTTGTGGTTGCGGGTTAATTAGCTTTGGTTGGTGTAGTAGTAGTAGTGTCTTTAGAAATCATAGTCTTTGCTTTGCTCATTAAAAACTTTTCATCTGGATTCCTGCTGCCTCCTGCGCCTTCCTGCCTGCAACTGGGTCCACACCCCACCTCCGTGCTCCAACCGTGACAGTTAAACTTCTTTAAACACCACAGCAGCTATAATAAAATTCTTCTAGCTTTTTCAGCTAACTCTTTTCACTGAGTCTTACAGGCTTTCATTTTCTGGCAACAAAGTCCTTGAACTGAAGCGGGCGAGTGCTGTCTTTAACTCCTCTTTCATTAAGTTTCTTTTTAATCATAATGCTCCTCCGTGCTCTCAATTATCATCCTGCAAACGCAATTTCTCAATTTTTCTGTTTTGTGCTCATACTGAGCTATGGGAATGAAGCTTTGCAGTGCCATTGATGGTGTTGAAGATGTTGTAGAGGCCAGAATTCACACCAGTGACTTTAAGCAAACACTTCTTTGGAAGTTTTATTGTTGTTTGCATTCAGGAAGTGGCTTCTGAAACCATGAAATGGGTCAGAAAGCAAGCAAATGTGTAAATGATTGACCCAAATGTCTGTCTGCATCATCCATCCATCCATTTTCAACCGCTAGTTCCCAGAGCGGGGTCGCGGGGGGGCTGGAGCCTATCCCAGCTGCCTACGGGCGAAAGGCGGGGTACACCCTGGACAGGTCGCCAGTCCATCCAGGCTGTCTGCATCATATCCTTAAAAATTCATGGTTTTCCTGAAAGTATGGCTTGCTTCTTCATCTGAGTTTTGAGCTCTGGGAAAACTCGCTGAACACTGCAGAGGTCTGGGAAGACTCGCGCACCACGGCATGTTTGGAAACACTTCAAAGAGAAGTGCTCTGAGTGCTGCAAAGCTTCTCATTTTTTTGCTGTTTGAATGAGAACTGTAGGCCAGAATGGGAAAATCTCAACCCAGACATGGAGAGAAGGAGACTATTAACATGGAAATAGTTTGGGGCTTTATAAAGTATGAAAATAATAAATAATAAAATGAGGGATGAAACCAGCATTTGAGAATTTATGAATAAAATAGAGTGGAGCAATGGGTATTTTTTATCATCTCATTGCTTTAGCTGAAGGGTATACTTAATCTGTAGGGTCACTCAGTCTATCACTGAGCCATTACCATTTTTTCCAATCAGCTCTGAGTTATTACCAAGATGTTCCAACCAGTGACTCGAGGGGAAAGGAAAAGCCACCGCTCCGAATGGCAAAACACTAAAATGGATAGATCAACAAAGGTCCAGGACCACCTTGCTGCATCCCCAGCAAAGTAATCCTGATTAATGGCTGAGATTCATTTGACTACAGAGATGGATATCTAGCTAACCATGTTCTTAAATGATGACAGTCATTAAGCAGGGTCAAGGTCAGCATCAGGGTCCAGTCATGTGATGCAGATGTCTCATTAATGCTGGAGAAGGTTAATCACATGGCGCTGGCACAATCAGAGCTTTTTCCTAAAGCTTCTTTGTGATTTTAGGAAGTTTTGAAAGAGGGACTTGTGTTTTTGTTCAGAGTTTACATATCTGTAAACAGTATAAATAGTTTTTTAAAAAATAAGCAGTTAGTTTGCACATAAATAATATTTATTGTATTTTTTTGTATAGAATAATAATTTTAAGCTTGTTAAAAAACTTACAGATACACTCTGAAAACTGCCCTCACCTCTCTGCTACATCTCAAAAAGCTCAACAATTTCCAAATACTTGCGTTTCGTGAAGCATTGCCTGTAAGCAGAGATACTTCAGCCCTGTACCGATGCACTGCCGTGGTGCATATGGTGGTAACAGGTGCAAACGAAGTGCAAATACAGAAACGTGCAACATTAACAAACTCGCAAAGAAGATAACTCGAAAAGTTCTGAACTGATTTTCAGGAAAGTTGATTTTGAGGTGATTTTGGAGGTGATTCGGATCACCGTCTGGATGCAGGAATGTCTGAAAGAACTCTTAATCAGTGCACGATGCGATAGTAATAAGCTTGGCAGAGGTCTGCGCTCTTCGAGTGCTTTTCTAGTTGCTGCTGTTTTACTTTTACTTCCGTTTGCACCTATCAGCCACCGTACATGAGGGGTTGATGCTGATCCATCACTGATGTGACCAAACTATTAGATATTTGAGGCAGTAGAGGCAGAACTGGCTACCTGTTAACGAGCAATACAGAACTTTTGCTGTTGTCACAGTAATCCTACATCCTACCTGTACTGTAAACTCTCCATGTTACCAGGCCTCTGCAGAGCTGGATGACATGTAGAATTTAGTTTATTGATTCTGGTGTGTTGGAGAAGTGATGCATCTAAAAATAGCAGGATATGTGGCACATGGCACCCCTGCTTTAGAGGAATCGATATAACAACATATTAAGGTCCTTATTTAGAATAAGCATTATATTTTAGTTGGCTGGTGTAGACGTAAGTACCTTGTTTAGCTTTTAAATCAAACTGGTTAACAGTGGGAATTATATGCTCATCCTTACCAGCCAGACTTGTTTCAATAACTTTTGACCAGATATTGGCTAAGGCATTAGGAATTTGTTCATTAAACTATCCAACTTTAACATTAGAGAAATGATTAGACATGATTCAAAGTAGTACCAGAAATGAATCAAGCGTTTTAGTGTTCATTGATCATTCTGTGTATCATTTACTCCATGCCGACATTTAGCAGCTAAATGCCACAAATCATGAGGTGTCATTTTAAAACATTAACATGTGGTGTCATGCTATCAGCACCAGGGCCTAATTTACAAAACTTTGCGTATTTTAGTGATAATTCACTCAATGACTCTGAAAAATAAGGCAGAACACATTCTTGCAAGCAACAGGTAGCAGCCCTGTGCAACGTGACACTCTGGAGTATCGGCTACCAGGACTGTTTCCCCAAAATGGTTTATTTATACAAGAACAATGGGTGTCAATAGTTACAAAGCATATGGGTGTGTGTAACTCATGTTCCAGGAACTTAAGCTATGGTGTGTGTAAGTGTGGTAAGATAAGCAGATAAGTGTGTGCAACCATTTTTAAGTTGTGAAACCAACATATAAGCATACATTCTTCATGATAAAAAATATACAGATCCTCTCTAACAGCATATAATCTCTACTAAAATTGTACTTACACAAAGAAAAAACAAAGAAGTTGCTGCACCAAAGCACAGCTCACTGGAATCTGAATCTGCTTATCAGCCAATCATCATCATGGGCCAGGAAATTTTTGTGGCCCTTAAACTAAAATAAATGTACCAATAAGCGCCATAGTGATATTATATTTAGTATGATCATACTGAGCTCAGATGCTTAAATACAAATTTATGGAACAAATACCTCGGTTTTAAGGCATGTTTATAATAATCCATGCCTCCATGTTATTTATTATGATGATACAAAGTCTGATGTGAATGATAACAAACATGGTTTAATGTGGCCTAAATGTATTATCTTATCTGCTGTGCCGCCAGTTTTCCCTCGACAAAATGTTACCACACAATGTCCAGCGTTGGCCCAGTGGTACGCACCTCTCCCAAACATAGACGACTTGCACAATTTCAGGCCTGTTTTGTGCATAAGCAAGCTTTTTAAATCAGGCCTCTGGGCATTAGTCAGTTCAGGAAATTAGAATTTGCTGTTTTTCAGCCAGATCATCCATTATTATTAGATGGTGATCAATATAAGACATTGTTTCTCTTTGCTCAGATTTACACTGCGAGACACATTTTGCCTCATGATGCGTGCAGAACAGCTTACACAGCGACATCAAATTGAACAATTCAGATTTATTTTACACATTTTTATGAGAAACGTTTCCAATCCTTCCTTTTGTTCCATTTTATGACCAAGGGGAAGCTAGTTTAAAAAAAATCCAACAATCATCAGGTCACAAGTCTGTTGCATGACGAGGTTAATATTCTCATAATAGCATCTCTTCTTTCTCTTTTAGCTGCGCTCTCTCCAAGACCTCCAGACGGTTCAGATCATCAAGATTCTGCGTTATGAGAAGAAAGTGGCTGCAATGTTTCTCCTAATGATATCCTGCTTTCTGGTGTGTTGGACCCCCTATGCGATTGTTTCCATGATGGAGGCATTCGGCAAGAAAACAATGGTGTCGCCCACAGTGGCAATCATCCCCTCATTCTTTGCCAAGTCAAGCACAGCATACAACCCCCTCATCTATGTCTTCATGAGCAGAAAGGTTTGGGATTGTTTTATTTTGTGTATGTCGAAATAAAAAGCTTCAGTTCTTGGTCATCTTAGAGCAGGGGTGTCAAACTCTGGTCCTCGAGGGCCGGTATCCATCATTGTCTCCATGCTTCGACACACGTGACATAAATTATTTAATAGGTTGACAAGAAACTGTTGGATCTATTTGATTTGCATCAGGTGTGTTAAGTGCAGGTAAACAGCAAAACTTGCTGAATTCCGGCCCTCGAGGACTGGATCTTGACACCCCTGTCCTCGAGGCTTGCAAAGATAAGCTACATTGGTTTATGTTTCACTTGCATGTTCCTGTAAGGTAGTGAAGGTTCACCATTTACTTTTGCATCTGTTTAAGTCACAATTAATAGAAAGATTTTTGTACAGACTAATAGAAGAACAATGAATTAACACTTATTCAGTAGATGTTTCTATTATCCCAGCTCTGATTTGTGCATATAATGATAGTGTTTGTTGGTGTATCTGTCCCTTAAACTACTCTTAACCGGAGGATATCTTGTGCAAACAGCAACCACATGAAAAAGTAAGGGGTGCTATTTAATCTCTCTACTTTCTCCTCTCTTCCTACTCATCCTCTTCCAGTTCCGGCGCTGCTTCCTGCAGCTCCTCTGTTCACGGTTGTATTCGAAGCTCTCTTGGCTCCAGCGCAACCTCAAAGAGCGGCCACTGACTCCGGCCGAGCGCCCCATCCGACCGATCGTCGTGTCCAGCTCGTGCGGCAGCAGGGACCGACCCAAGAAGAGGGTCACCTTCAACTCTTCCTCCATTGTTTTCATCATTACAAGCGACGACCTCCAGCGGCTGGACGTTACCTCCAAAGAGGGCGGTCCTTCCCAGGTTAATGTCATTCAAGTGAGGCCGTTGTGATCCATTAGAACTGGACTTCTCATCTCACCACTCAGTATGCCTTAGAACCTAACATGCAAATTCCAAGCCAAAATAATCCTCTCTGACCTCCCTGGATGCTTCTGTGTAAATACACAGTTCCAGACTCTTTTTTTTTTTACAGCTGTGTGTAAATATCCAGCATTGCACCCAAGTTTGAGTATTATGAAACGAACATCAGCTGTGGTGATGTTAAGTTCTTAATGATGTAGTTCTGTACAAGTAGTTGTATGTTTCTATGAGCACATGTTACTACTGTAGGACTGTGTTGAGTATTTAGAGCCTAGTTATGGACATGAGTTTGGATCAACATGTGATAGCAGACTTATCTTTTTTTCTTTTTTTTTTTGGTTGGTACCCAACTACCCAAGTGTGTAACATGGAAAATAAGCCTATGTTCTGTAGCCATAACATTACTCTATATAGATTCAGTAAAAAAAATCCTATTTTAAGCTACACTACCTAGTTTGTGCACCTTATCTCATTTCGACATCCACACTGATGAAAGCAGTCACTGTGAAATTACATTTAGTGGTATTATATGTTTCAGGAATACAGGAATGTAATTAGGTAAGAGGAGATGAGATGGTTGGGGGGGGCTTATACTTGAGTGATACACTCCTGTTCATAACCTCCTGAGCTGTCAGCTAAGAATAGACATGATGAATGGATATCCGTTGCTAATAAAACTCCCTTTTCACTGTGGATGTGAATGGTCTCGTTGTTTTTACTGTTTCGTGAACAATGTGGCAAATCAGTGTAATAGTCAGGCGGCTCTGTTTTAATCCTGCATTGTTGACTGAAAATGAAGGAATTGCTCCACGTTGCTCTCTCTCTCCATATGGGTTGTATTTCCTTTTGTACTTTTGCTCTACACACAGCACAAAATGTTTCAGGCTTGCCTTTAAAGAGAAGAAAATAAACCTTTCAGAAATTAATATTCCTAGGATTCATTCCACAGATGTCCATATTAACATAAACCTTGTAGTAAATCATTGTATAAAAAGCAAACACCATGTCTGCAAAGGCCAGCTCTGATAAAGTGCAGTAGATGAAAATTAGACAGGTTTTAGTGCAGACATTTCTGGTGAGGTCTCAAAAATGGGGACAGCTCTTCTCACAGCCTCTGAATTTGAGGATCTCAAATTTTAGAAGATGAATTTAAAAAAAATCCTAAACATATTGTTAAGTTTGAACTTCAGCAAGTCATCTTGACCATATTAACAGGCCTAAATGCGCTCAGCTGCTGTCCATGTGATTAGCTGAAAAGACAGAATAAATATGCAGTAGCTAATAAAGTAGCTGGTGGGTGTTCAAATGCTCCATGTTATGGTTTTAGAGATGTTTTGAGTCAAAAAGCTTTCAATAAATTAAGTATTGTTAAACATACTCATTATTACTCGTGCTATTCATGTGTATATCAAAAAAGGATCTTTAATAAGCAAAGACTGAATAAACTGAGAAGCATGGACCTAAAACAAAGGAGCATTAAACATGCTTACATTTGCAAATATATATTTGTGTTTTCTCTGTGTAAGGTTATGAAATACCCCCCCCCCATAAGGTCATAACACTGCAGTTCCAATTACTTCAGCTTTACATCAAAACAGTCTTACAGGATGAAAGCAGTATTATTTTTAAAAAAGACAAAGCCAGAAGGAAGGAATAATTTTAGTTACTTTAATGAGAGTTAACATTTATTTTATTATACAAGCAGCTTTACTTACTTTGACCCTGTGTAAGAGTTTATTCATTCAGTCATTCATTCATTTTCTTAACTACCAAATCCTATTCCGGCAATCAGCAACAAGAGGCAGGTACACCACAGTAAGAATTTAATACTGACATCTTAACAACTCTCTTACCAATTTAATCAAAACTCCTTGGCTAGACTTTTTTTTTTTACCGTTATTGCTTCATCACAGATAAAATGCTGTCAAATCGCACCATCCATCACTGGTATGAGTTAGAGCAGTCATTATTACAGAACATAATTTCCCTGGCAGAACCTTCACTGTGAACCTGATGATTTAATCAAAACCTAATTAAATTTAGACACCCCCACAGCTATGTTGAATGCTCCAGTCGCTGCACCTGTCTGTCAGCTCTGAGAAGGTGCCAGCACTCAGGGGGTCTTAAGAGCCACAAGCTTGTTCCACATCTTCACAGTGGGGACGACGAGCTTGTTCATATCAGGAGGACTTTTAATGAGCAGGTAGGAGCCTCCGGAAACAGCTCCCACAAAACTGAGCAGCAGGCCGTAGTTTATCATCTGGGTGAAAAACCAAAGAATAAAAAACAAATTGGCTTGAGTCATTTCTGTAAGCTTTGCACACACTTTCAGGATGAACGTTAATAACCTTTAGAAAAGATGCAGCTAAAGTAATAAACCTCTATCAAATGGTATAGATAGTATAATATGTGAACATTGTCTTTGTGATGGCCAAACAATAATATTAGAGATATTTAGCAAAGACAAAGCAGTTTAAAAATTTTGCTTCCTGACAATTATTTACATGTTTGCAAGAAGGCAATACACATACACTATGACAGGCAACTTACAAAACAAAACATGACAGCAACACAATTTACAATCAATCAGACATAAATGTTCACTGCAAATAAAAGCAATTAATTAAAATATTCTCATTTCATTCAGCAATCTGGTATTGTGGCGTTTTTATTTACGCTTGGGGATTTCCTGCATATTTATTCCATCTTTAAAAACGCTGACAGGAAAATAAACAAGCCCTTTTAAAATGTCCCATTTTCAGTAAGTTATGATTTCTGCCTGCAGCTGTTTTACTACTGACCATGTGTGAGTCAGTTACAAGAATACACTGATTTTATTTGTCTTCATGCACATTATAACAAAGTCAGGAGAGATCTTTTCATTTTGGGAACTTTTCATCATTATTTATTATTATAAATGTCTTCCAGATGTTTCCCAACGACCATTCCAACTAATCATCGATTAGTTATCTAATTACCCATAGTTTATTTGCTCTTAGCTTTTGTTTTTAGTTCCATTTTGTTTCTTGGAAACAGGAATAGATTTTATGTCTGTTATGATAAGATGTGATCTGAAATGACTGTCATCCACTCACCATCCTGTCCACTTGCATTTATCAACACTTGTTGCAAATAAAAGGCTGGTAAAACAATATTTTACATCTATGCATGGGTAGGCTACATTACTTCTCTACTTTAATAAAGAGAAGCATGAAAATGTCTGTGAAATAAGATGATAAGAATGAGCCTGAAGTGTTTTTCTCAGTATTCAAAGATTTCTGTCAGCGTTTTGTTCCTGCACCTACACAACTTACAAATCGTCCTCTAAGGACTGTAGAGGTTTAAATAAACATAACATATCTGCAACCTATCAAATTGATTTCTGTATTTACAGGCTAGACTGAAAAATCTGACTCAATCAGAAGCTGATAAATATATCAGTTTTGCACATTTTTCATAATATACACATTGTTCCTCCATTCTATTTCAGCATCACACTCATTATCATTGTCAGAACTAGGATTATATTTGCTTTGCTCACCCATTATCTTGAGTTTAAACACTTTTAGATGGAGGCTGTTAAACACCCTGCTTCCTCTCTGGCCATTAGTGCAGAAGTCCTCAGCACAGGCCAAGGACTAACTGGCTTATCTGCAGCCTACATGAGCAATAGGAGACATTTCCCCATGCTGTCTAAATCAAATGGGTTTGAAAACAAATATGTTTACCTAGCGAGAAGCATCTTTCACATTGAGCACCGATAATGCTGCCACTTTAAACAGTCCTGAATTACAATACTCAGTTGTTCAAAGGTAGGAAAAGTCATTCAGAGTGAGGTGCTTTGAAATAAAAGATGCATTATCTGAAAGTGTATTACTTTGTTTTGCCAGTGCCAGCGCTTCACAGCTACATGGTATCTGGTCCTAGTGAACGTCACCTGGAGACAAAAACAAAACATTGATTTCTGGGATAGACAAAGAAATGTTGTCATTCATAATCAGCTGCAAACTCACCATCGTATAGAGCGGGATTACTGCCTTTGGCATGAGGAAGTGGAGGATATTATCAACATACTTTCTGAAAAGAAACCATTTGGAGTTGACGTGTGCTCGCATCTAGAAGGTAAAATAAGAAAAGTGTGATGTGAACATCTGTCCAACATATCGTCATGTCTGCTTTATTCACCATCATTAAATACCAAGCACTGCTGTGGATGGATGGTGACCATCAGGAGCCAAAACTGTTTCAGACATAAATAAGCAGTGATGTCCCTTATTATCAGGGTAAAAATATTATCAGCCGATACTGGCATTAAAATTATATCAGAAATTGTCAGTATTGGTTTATAATGTTTTTACTTTTACACAACATGTACATATTATATATCAAACTCTTCAGTTAAGCCTTCTCTAACTCAAAATGACAAAATATAAGAGATGCTATGTATAATTTTTTAGATATGTTTGTTTGATTGTTTGTTTGGGACAACTCAGAATATAACCTGTGGCTGTGACATTATCGAACTGTCGTCACCTGCAGCATAAGGAGCATAAAACTGGAAATTTTGAATTATTTCAAAGTGTCTTCTGACATCAATTTAGCTGCAAAGGAGAGGTTACGCCTTAGTTATCTGAGATTAGATGAAATAAGAATATTGGATTTCAATTTTAAAAAGAAAACTTCAGACATCCTTATAAATAAGTTTTTATCTAAGATGCAGTGATAACTATACAGCAGATAACTACTTCAAAATGTGTACTTTCTTCTTCGATGGTTTTTTAAGTCATTAATTATCACAAATAGTTCCAAGCTACAACAGTAAAAATAGTAGCACAAGTAAGGCAGTGACCATGTACTGTATGTAGAGCCACCACAGGTGAATATAAACGGTTCATTCTGACAAAAGGAAATTTGTTGTTTTAATCAAGCTTTGAGATAACAAAGCAAAAACACAGTTTTTTATAATCTATTTTATTTTATTTTGTTACAAGCTTCACATTTAAGCAAACTTTGACTCAGATCTAACCTTTAAGGCCCACCAGGGGTCCTAGACAGTAGGGACAGTATGAGAGTGTGATCATTTTTCTGTGTGAGTGATAGACACAACAGAGCTGCAATGATTAGTCGATGTTGTCAACAGAAGTCACCGACAATAATAGACAACAAATTTACACTGTTGATTATTGTAGCCCCTTAAAAAACAAAATTACAACATAATTAGGTATCACTTTACATTACAGATTGATAATTATATGGTAATATTGTAGTAATCTCATAGTAATAAAGGTGCAATGCAAAGTGAGACTTTCTCGTATCTCTGCTGTATTAGCACATGAACAATAGAACAAGGCAGAGTCAGTTGGAAAATATGGCAGCAAACCAGTAAACAAAACGTCATGCAAAAGGTTTGGAGTCACATCACATTAAACCTGCTAAATAAAATAAAGAGGCTACTTGTAAGATATGCAAACATACCATGCATAACAGAAGTATGTCTGCAATGCTGAAACTTTTAGAGAGGAGACGCGTTGGACGAGTCAGACTGTCCTCGGTAAGCCGTTACCAGGTAGGGTTACTTACAGCAGACAAATACAACTCTGCTTGCGTTCCAGATTAAACAATAACATAACTGGCCTGTACTTTGTTAAAGATATATTTTATCTTCAAAAGATTAATGGTACCCCTGTGTCTGACCAAAGCATCTTTTACTAAATGTTTAGTCTGAAGAAAAGCCGACTCCTGAATGATTTTCTAAGAAAGAAGCATGAGACTCACTTACTCTGTATGAAACATGCTCATTAAAGCCATAAAGCTGCTCTCCAGATGCTTCCATTCCTGAGTATGAATGAATTGTGTGACTGCGATACCATCATACAACTTTAGCAGACTCATAGACCACTGAAAGTTCTGCCCAAAATGAACTTTTCTTTTATGATGGAAAACATTTTTTATTTAGTGTTGTCTGCTGCTAATGTACCGTTTTATTTATACAACAAAGGATTTTTTTCCAATAAGCAGTATTAGGTTAATCTTAATCTCATATCTTTTTTAAGGAAATAGCTATCTTTCATGTTTTTTTAAGTTTGGTTATCCTATAATTTAAAGAAACTCTAGAAAAAATGTAACAGCTGATGGCTAAATCCATCCATCCATTTTCCACCGTTTATCCGAGGTCGGGTCGCTGGGGCAGCAGCCTAAGGAGGGAAGCCCAGACTTCCCTCTCCCCAGCCACTGATGGCTAAATAAGAGTCTTAAATAATAAGATTAATAATCTGATTAGTCAACTAATTGTTTCAGTAGTTGATGACTAATTGACTATTAGAAAAGTCCACCGCAGAAGTTAGACACAGTGAAGCGTACTTTCTTGCGAGCTAGGCTGAGTCCTGATGTTGAACCCTCCATCCTGAGTGCGAGCTGTGACCTGTGCTGACAACACACTGGCTTTTATTGAAAAGAATCCTTCACTTGTTTAAGAAGCACCTCCTGAGTTTGCAGTGGAACATGCTGTGTTTCACATGCCCCCGGCATATAACTCACTGCAGGCCTCCAGGTCCACTTGGCACGGTTCTGATTGCTGTTCCAGATTGGAGGACTGAAATACTTTAGTGATGCAGCGTTTATATTCCGAGTCATGGGAACAAACTGCCCAAAGACCTGAGCACAGCAAGTGCTGAAATCTGTCACTGTAAACCACTTTACCCTAAAAATATCTGTAGAAATTGTCCATCATGTACTAACCTCATCTTATTATTTAAATACATTTTTTTATACAGTTTTTGTTTGTTTGGTTGTTTTTACATTTAGATTGATCTTTTCTATTTCTTAATTTTATCTATATGTCTCTTTTGTGATCTGTTATGGATGCCGGTCATTCCATTAATCATCTGTTCATTTCATTCTGCCTGGGCCCTCACCTGGAGAGGATTGGTTCATCAGCCACACCTTCACCTGCACCCCCTGGATTCATCAGACCCTCAGCCAATCACCAACCCACACAACAGCAACCAGGAAATAAAAGGCCACATCACCATTTACCCCATGAGAAACTGTTTGGAAACAGACTTTTCGCCTAGGCTTGTGGAAGTTTGGACTTTGGCTTGTGGTATTTGTGGTACACTTTGTATATTTGATAACTTTGTGGTGTTTAGTTTAGCTTAGATTTGGTTTTGGTAGTTACACTTAGTTTAGTATTTAGTATTCTTGTCTTTTGTACTCATATTTGTTCCAGTAGTGTTAAAACTATGTGGTTTTCCGTTTATTTGATATGAAATGAATAAAAAATATTTTATTTATTCCAGAGGGAAATTCAAATTGTAGTAGTTTTGTTAATACAAAAAATAGTTAATGAAACTCTGTTCTTGCCGGGATGGTGCCGTCCACACAGGAGTCCATATAATCCGTCACACACTCAGTTAAGCTGTTGATGTCCTCTCCATGAGGACCACAGAGGACACTCCA
>JBAMHV010000017.1:5736824-5756100 GCA_037177535.1 Pseudomugil gertrudae | reverse complement strand
TTTTGGTCTGTTTGTTTTTGTTTTAAGCAGCACCACCTGCCCTTCCCACCTTGTTTTCTTTTGTCAATTGTCTTTTTTAAGACAATAAAAAAACCCTTTACTCCATCTTCCATCTGGCACATCTTTATTTTTATGTTACCTCCTTTTCCCCTGCGAGCCGGGTCGTAACAGTGTGTATGTGTGTGTAATAAAACATTATCTTCCATTTGGATCATGGTAGGAGACTAACATTTCCTGCTTTTTAATTAGGGTCAGGGGAAGGCTGGCACAGTTACAAAGTTGGGCTTTGTAAAGAACAAACATGCGCCCACAGAGACAGGTACAACTGCATTACTTTTGAGGGTAATCCCAGTGACAATACTTTGTACCCCAAAAGATACAAGTAGGTGTTCAATTTTTCTGAGTTTAATGCAGTTTTAGGAAGAGAAGAAGCAATATGTGTTCGTTTTGATCTTCTGGCGCAGGATGATAAATGGCCCGAGCATCGCCTCAGGTTGTAGATGTCTGCTCTTCTTGAGATGACTGAGAAAGTGGAACCACTATGGTTTTGATTATGTGAGTTAAGGTGCTTTATTTTTAATATCTCTGCAGGGTTATTTGAACATACAAAGTCAAAGTTTCCATTACTTATTCAGCTGCTTTCATTTTGGTCGTGATTCAGTTCTGAGACCACAAAATGAAATGATTCTTTACCGAAAGGATTTGCTAATTTGAAAAATGACCAAATTAAATTAAATTATTTGCTCAAACTGCACATTATGGTGCAAAAAAAAAGAAAAGGCAAGCATGCATGCATGCAAGCATTTTTTATGTGCACCTGATTAAAACCAATTCATGCTGCAATATGCGAGTGACAATCAAACTTGTGCATATGCATGTAACAGCCACATCATGTACTGGGTAAGTTTTATGCATCTACATGGATGCATCTGCACTTTTCAACCATTTTGCATGTAAAGTATAAAATAGTTTGTACATGTGAAAGAAACATAACTTACTTCAACATAGTTGTACATGGCCAGGTCTGCGATTGCATGATCGTCTGGAACACGGACTCTCGTATACTCGGGTAGTACAGCACCTGAGCAAATAACACCGACAGCAACACGTTTTTATAACACTCAGCACATTCTCTGCTTCACCTTTACTTTTTGCTCATTTAAAAGGCACTTACTGAAATCCTCATTGAACTGATTCATAATTTCGTCGAAGACAATGCAGTCCTCAAAGCCCTGCAAAACATAAACGGATGAATGAGTCTCTTCCTTCTTCGCCTCTGCCTCTTCTTCTATTCCATTTAGTGCTACTTACAGCATTCATTCCCTGCCCATAAAAAGGCACCACAGCATGGGCTGCATCCCCCATGAGGACACATTTGTCACCAATGTGATATGGGGTGCATTTAACAGACACCATAGCCTGTGCAGGCAGTCGGAAGTAATCTCTCTTGAGAGCATCCCTGCAAAGCACGAACAAAAAACAAAACAATGACAAACTTAGTTTGAGAAGGTGATTTAATCTGATAATTTTTCTAAACAGTCTCTCCTTTTTTGCTTAGGTACATTAAAACAACCTTACTCCATCTGACCTGCTTTTTCTTCCTTTTATTTTATAGAGAAAGAGGAATAAAAGGATGCATTCAGCTGTTCATGCTTAAACTCTCGAGTTAAAATCAGCACAGGCAGGAGGTGAGTGAAGAAAAGCCTCAAGCACCTACACCTCATGCATCCCTCTATCACCTGCAACATATGATTCACCTCAAATTGAAGCATCAAGGCAGAAAACCATGTGAGTCTTAGTCTGCAATTTTACACTCCACAGACCATGACTGAGGATGTGGCCAGAGTTGATGGGACGGAGGTGTTTGTGAGGATGCCTTTGCTGGCTGGATGACAAGATAAAGGCAAAGGGCCAGAACAAAGGAAGCAGAATTGGTTGACAGGGGGACACGCGAGGGTGGAGTGAGAAGGTCACTTACACTCCGATTAGTGGGATGGAGTCAGGGAAATATTTCTGAAAAAACTCGATGACTTCATCTCCTGTGGTGATCTTCTCAAATTCTTCAAAGGGCATGAAAAGGGTGCAGGTAAATGTCTTGTCCTAAATCAGGAAATAACCAAAGTGCACAGTGACATTAGCTCTAAACTCTGTTGTGACATGTTTCTGTTCCCAGGATCACACAATACTTTACATGATTAACTACTTTACATGGTGTGGAACTAGTGCTAAATAGCTTAACAGACATGGTTTGGGTATATTCTGCTACCTTAAATAAAAGGAAACAATGCAAAGCTACTACATCTATGGCAGGCATAGCTGTTGCAAAAGCGTTTAGAAACACCAAAGTTCAAACCTTAGTACACTTATCAGGTTCATTAATACAAAATAATTCTCTTCTGAAAACATGTATTATTTCTTTATTTAATGTTGTTATTGCCCAAATGTTTAGCCACTGTAGGTAAACAATGTGCCTGTGATTAAATATGTATTTAATAATCTACCTGTAATTGTTTGATCAAGAAAGTCCCAAAAATGCAAAAGGTTGTGTTGTTGCAATTAGTTTTTATTGTACTTATTATGGTTGTGGTTATTTCAGTTTAAGCTCCTGCTTTTCTTATTTTAATTTAGTTCCATAAACCTTTTTCCATCCTAAAGTTTATGCAACATAAAAAATGGGGAAAATGGGATTTATACAATTGTTTAGCAAATTACACTATTTTTCCTTGTGGAATCATCTTTACAGATAAATTGCTGTTTAGTCACCACTGTGCTCTCTTTGCCTCTTTATCAGACCAAATATCACCAAACATACTAATGTTTGTCTAATTATTATTATATTTTATCAATGTTACTAATGTTTGTCTAATTATTTCCTTTAGGTCTAGAGGAAAGAATTGTCTTTGTATTTAGGATTATATGTTTACATAAGTAGGAATTGGCTTAAAAACCTTTAAGTCAGGGGTGCTCTCTGTCTTGGATTTTCTAATCTAAAACGTGTATTTTGTGATCATATTGATACATTGTCAATTCATTGTTAATCATGTAAACTTTCCAAACTGTTATGTGTCAAATGACTAAAGTGTTTTGTAATCATGCTGGGTTTGTTGTCTTGCAAAATAAACCTTTATCTCAATTAAACTTTTAGGGTTGTACGAGTAATTCCTCATAACTCATGTTTAAAATTTTCTACTTTGCACAAAGAATGTGTAGTATTTTTATAGTAGATACGTTGTGGCCTGTACTTCTAATGCCAATAAAGCTGGAAGCAATCATAAGTCTAGAATAATTCATTGAATAAAATGTACTTTTTATTTATAGATTTTGGATATTTTTCTTTGAACGGGCTTTGGCACCGAACAGGCTTTAAACTGTAAAGGTGAGAAGAAGGTTCTCAGCCGCCTTGTTCAATTTTCATTGTACAAGTTGGACAATGAAACAAGTTGTTGCCTCAGTGCGCTGAATTGCTTTACACATCTTCCTTCAGCGTGACAGTAACACAGGCAAAGTGTAAACCACGTCTAGGCAACAGCAACTCGCTTATATAATGCTCCAAAATAAAGCTAAAGTAAAATGGCCCGTTTTATTTCAAAAACCACAGCGGCAGGTCTGAAAACTTACATAAGAAAATTTAAGCTATTCTCATGTTACATGTTTATAAAGTTTATAATCACACTACAGAACAAATAATGGACTTAAAAAGTGCTAATTTTAGCTTTATTTAAGTTATTTTCACACAAATCTGAAAACTAAGATTTTTATTTTGTGCTAAATTTATTACAAATTATTACCTGAAGTTTTAATTTTACTGATCTGTGACCTTTTTGTTTATGGGGATATTAAAATGATTGATTTATCTAGCTTCAATATATTTTTTCACTTTAAATTTTTCAGGTTGTTTTTCAGGCAATGTTTGGTTATTGCTATGTGTGTGTGTGTATGCGCATGTGTGTTTCCCATCAATCTGCTGGACTGGTTCAAGTCTGGGCTCTCAGTATCTTCTGTTTTTAGTTCACACCATGTACCGTACAGGTTGGTATCATTGCTTCATCTGTCCAAAAAGGGGGGAAAAGATGTTCCAGAAATACTTGGGCTTTTTTTCCAGGTCCGAGCTGACCTTTCGCTTCTTGTGGATTATAAATGGTTTGCAGTCTCTAGAAAACCCTTTGCATTGTTCATATTTGAAGTCATTTCTTTTTAGCAGACTTGGGTAAAGACAAAAGACATGTCCTCCTCCCACATTGTTCATCGACCACTGCTGTCCTCTGTGGACATCCAGACCTTTTATGTTGCTGAGCTCACTGGTCTGCTCTTTTCTTCTTCTTTTTTAAATCCAGAAAGTAACAAAACTATTGATTTGAACATTGTGTTCTTGCCACTTTCTCATACATTTGACTTGTTTCTGGGCTTACAATGGCCCATTTCATGAGATTTCTTTTCACATTTAAGACTTAAAACAATAGCAAATGCAAAATGCCACATGACGCAACACCTCACATTAAAAAACACATCATGTGATGTCAAAAAGACAAAATATATTGCATGCATTTCAATACAATGTAGCACCAAACTCCAACCAGACAGAGTGATTGATAAAAGTTAACTGAGGTTGTAGGCATA
Source organism: Pseudomugil gertrudae (assembly GCA_037177535.1). NCBI lineage: Eukaryota > Metazoa > Chordata > Actinopteri > Atheriniformes > Pseudomugilidae > Pseudomugil > Pseudomugil gertrudae. The sequence continues at coordinate 5,751,483 of JBAMHV010000017.1, read as the reverse complement.
TCATTATCTCCCATCTGAGCAGGTGGCATCCATCAGCATGAGAAAAATCTTCCCAGGAGACCTTTTAGCAGTGTCACTGTTGCCATGGCATCCACATCAGCAAGGATGTTTCCTTTCTCCTCCTTTTTCTTTTTTTCTCCTCAGCCTTGAGATGTTTCTGGCAGCTCAGGCAGTAAGTGACAACATGACTGTGCTCTAATGGTACTTGTCCTGGTGTCAGTGTGGGGAGCAGAATCATTGTGCTGAGTCAGCCGTGCAGAAAAAAGTCATTGCAAGATTAGAGAGGACAGATGAGACATAGAGAAAGGTCTAACAAAGACAGGATGAGACACAGGAGAAGAGGACACAAATGCAGCTTGTAAAGCAGGATAAACCTCAGAGGGCAAAGGCATTTTGCACACCATGACTTCTGATGAGTAGGCCTGCACAGTAGGGAGGGCTTAGTTAACTCTATTAAGACGAAGTAGAAATCCAATATGGCCCTAAATTGTGATTGTTTTGTCTTGCTTTAATTAATGCTTCTTTATCAAATAAAAAACAACAAAAAGGAGGAGAGAAAAGAATTCACTCTTACCAGGTTGGGAAGGGCGATCATCATGAAGGTGTTTCGTGGCCAGATGTGCAGATAATTAGGTTTCATAGCGAACTGGAGATTACGGTGAAAGAGGAAAGCTAAAATGAAATTAACCTAAAGATAATAATGACAGAGCTAATACCACTGCAGAGGACTGACCTCTCCACTGATGGGTGGCATGGTGAGCTCCATGTAGCCGTGAGGGATGTACGTCTGGCTGTAGTTGAAGCGGCTGCGACGGAGAAACTGCTTGCGGGTGGCAGAAAAAGCTCCATCACAGCCTACAATCAGGTCTGCGTGAATCTGCTCCTTGGATCCATCTGACCTGAAGACCAGACCCACAGCAAAACAAATTCCTTTACAAGCATAAGGCTCAGAGTTGATTTAAATGGACTCACACACACCCTGAAGGCCTTTTTCTTTTCTTTTGTTAACAAAAACTAATACCCCTAAGTACTGAATAATTTAATGAACAACATTTTGGGATTTCATTTGCTTCCTGGAAGCAATGTCCCACTGTCTTCACACCTGTCACCTCCACACACACACACAGCAGATCCCCAATAAGTCTTCCTCAGCATGAGACAGTGTGATAATTGCTTAGCCTCAAAGCTTTTTGCCTCAGGTTTAATCCTGCCATTACACAGCTGAGTTATCTCACATGAGCTTGTTGATTATTTTTTCTGCACTCACAGACTGAAAATTCTTGCTTTTTTTTTAATTAAATACGACTTTCACTTTTGTGGTGGTTTTTGTCTGAGTGGGTGGACATAGCTTGTGTTTATTATATTACTGAACTGTCCTCTTTGATTCCTAAAAGTACTGTAGAACGATAAGGAAATTGCAAAGAAACACTTTTTTTTTTGCTTTTTTTTAGTGCAGCTCCAAACATTCCCAGATGCAGTCAGATGTATCTATAAAAACCGTTCCCGTACTAGAATCAGGATTTACCGATCATCCTGAGGTTGTTCACACATCTGTGAATACTGATGTGCTTCACATAAATGAATGCTTATTTAACGATCCTTGCATAATCATGTTCAGCACTGACTAATTGTTCCAGCACCAGAAAGATCATCTACACATCAACGCGTAATGATACAGTGTATTTTATTGAAATTTATTTAATCAGACTTCTCTTTGCATATAGTAATTTATGAGATACTATATCAGAAATATAGGTCGGTTCTATGGCAGAGAAAAATGTTTAAATAAGGATGAAGACATTATAAAAACATGATTTCATAACAGAAATGGTTCCATCAGAATCGTTATATTAAAAGTTTGATCTCTTAAACGTGTAAGAGAAGAAAACCTTGCTTTAAAAGATCTTGCTGACAGTGGGATGTCAAATATGTGACTTTGTACACTGCCATTATTATAAATTAAATTACTTTTAAAAAACATAAAATATTTGTGGGACAGCTTTATATTGTTTCCTAAAACAGACATCAGTGCAGAACCGCTGAGAACACAGGAAGCACTGTTGCAGTAAAACATATACAATGCACGTTTTTAATTCAAAATGTAAACACTGCAAAGCCATTTTCCAAACCTTTCTAAGAGAAAACATTGATGTAACCACATTTTTGACTGACTGATCAGGTTATAAGCAACCCTTCATAACGTAGGCTAATTCTGTTTTCCACCTTTTTTCAATCAGTTTGGCACTATGTTAGCAGCTCGCTGAGGCTATACTGCTGCACGTTACTCTAAAAAGCATATGAGTATAACCATATCAGCAAGGGTTGCATACTGATTACCAAATAGTACCCCTAAATTCTTTTAGCTGGCATTTTAATGCATATTGAGGCTATACTATTCATGAACACATACTCAACTGATGCTAACATGCTATAGATAGCAGTTTCTTCATACTATAGTTGATCTAAAATATCCAATTATTTGATATAATGTAAAATTGTTACCAAATACAGAAAACAGAAAGCATTTTCTATCATAAAACACATTGTTAGATTAATTAAATTAGATGTCAATCAAATTTTGAGCATGCTAACAAAGATGGTGTCACTTTGCTGCTAATGTTGTGAGATAAAATGCATCTAAGTCTGCCCATCACATTCTCATTGTTCCTGCACGTCCTCAGCATTTCTATTAGCCGCTCCAAACCCACACTGCTGGAAGTGCAATCATTCAAATGATTAGTGATTCAATAACACATTTAGTAAATTGATGTATTATTGTCAATGACAGCTTTCTTTTCTTTAGGAAACAGCAGGTGTGTGGAAATACTCAATGTGCTCAACAACCCATAAATCTGTTCATTTGCTTGTGCATAAATCTGATGCTATCTGGTTTTCTAATTACAGCGTCACAAGGAACAGCAGCTAATTTGTAAAATGCATTTACCTGCAGCTTAAGATGTTCATTTCAACATTTCTTCATTAGCATGTCATTATTGTATGAGTATAGTGCAGCTCATGTCTGTATACTTTCTAACAGGTAATAGCTATTGTAGAAAATGAGAATTAGAACATCACACAAACTTGACACAGCAAATACAAGCTTTCATTGTTCAAACACTGGGAAATAGATACAGTCTGGATGTGTGAGGTGCACCCAGGCTAAGTTTTGGCCCTCACATGAAATCACATTTAATTAAAGTGAATTAAAGATTTAGTTTGTTTGTTGTGGTCAGAACTGCAGAGGTTCATTATAATCCCACTTTCACCCGTGTACCGTAAAAATATATAATTAAATAGAGATTTGACTGTGAGCATCAAATGGATAATTTAACGTTTTAGATAAAACCGAATTTAATTTAACAACGCAAAACAAATTTAACAGAGTTAAAGCTCATGCTGTGTTAATAATTACCTAAGTACACTAATCCCCACAGCTAAAAAGGCCTGGAGGTGTTTTTGTGTTAATTGGATTGTAATTTCTGTGTCACATTTACTTCAAGGACAGCGAATTATAGAGTAACCAAACGTCACTCACAGTGGCTTCAAAGACAACATGTTTATCGCCTTCGCTGGCCCCAGGCAGTTCCCAGGCACAAGTCCACATGTATTACACACAACAGCAAACAGAAAGCCTGATCAATAAATCCAACGAAGTTAAATCAGGACCACCTCATCTTTGGTAAGCGTGTGTGTGTGTGTGTGTGTGTGTTTGGGTGTTTGGGTGCACATATATGAGCTGTTTACCTGACAAAGGTCATTAGCCCTGTTTCAGGGCTCCAGTCATGCAGTTTGTGATCGAAGTTCAGCTTTGTGTTTGAATACTCCTCTGCCTCTTTGAGACGGCAAAAAGAGATCATGTCACATATACAGGCATGACAAGGACACCAGCAGTTTTATGAGAAATACAAACGTGTCATTAAAATGTACAAGGAACTTAAATAGAAAACTAATAAAAGGAAGTAAAAACTGTGTTTTGACAGCAAGTCAGGAAGAAGCAGCATCTTGCTGATCAGCATAAATAACACAACACAGCTGTCAGTGTAGCCGCTTCTGAGAACACCAATGTTTGGGATGTCACACTGTAAAATCTCTTTATCTCAATGTTCACTGTTAGAGCCTGGATCGGCCCTGATAAGAGCGACGACAATCAGCCTCTCTTTCAGCACATCGAGGCAATCTAATTAAAGACAGAGCCATGCTGTCACACATTATCTCCAAACATACACGGAGGCTCCTCATTAAATATTAGGCAAAATCCTTCTAGCTAAAAAACTGACACATTCCCCGATGATGCCTGATGCACTTAAGCACTTAAAAGTCTGCCAAGAAGCTTACGCACAGGGAGCATCTGCAGGAGCAGGAGCCTTGCTTGCTAGCAAACAGTCTAAATTAGGACAAATGACAGGAGGGAAAGAAAGAATTTCCTTTGAATTAAAGTTGTGTGCAACCTTTGTTCATAGAAAATACCGAGAATACACAGAGAAATATTTAAATACAAACTGTAAACACACAGAAGGACTGAGGTAAGCACAGAGACGTCTTCTGGCAAACATTATTTGAATACATTCAATATTAAATTAAAAATGTGATTATGTGAGCTGTAAGCTTCCAGCAAGGATTACCAGGACACTGTAATGACAACAGTTGGATACATTCGTTAAGAATTTGTTAAGAAAAACAGATAAGAAATGGTGTTGTGAAGTGTGTAATCTTGAAGTACTCACACACTTCTGTGACGTGTGTGAGTATTTTAGGATTACTGCTCTGATGACTCCAAAATGTACTTTTTCATCATCCACTATATGAGGGTGTGATGTGGCTTCTTTTCATCTATGTGGTGCTAAAACCTTTTGGTTACACCGACGCCAGAAAGTGTGATAGTAACACTTAATCTGTGCATTCATCTGTATCTTCCTTTTCACAAATTCTTCACTTTATCCACCTTTTAATAATCACTGGTTTAAGCCAGTCACACCTTTTAATAAAATATAATAAAGGTTTAAATTGCAGAAAATGAATTATTGCAACTAGAGTGATAAAGAAAGTTACATCTGTGAAAAAATCCTATAATCCTACTTTTCATCCATGTTTACTTCAGATGATCCTACATGCAGGACTTTAATCACTGCTGCACTAAAGAGGAAAAACCTCACAACAAATCATAAGTTTAATCTGTATTTTTTCATCATTCCTGCCCAATGGAGCTTACATATACCACAAAGATAAATAGTGTTTTCTTTGTTCATTTAGGTTTTTTCTTTCTATTTTTACACTTGAATTGCTTGAATTAGACTCAAAAATAAGAAAAGTAAGACTTTAAAAAAAATGTAAAACACAATAAATGTATTGATGTTTAGATTTTAGTAACTGAGATCAAAATCAGGATCATACTAAATGTGAAAGATAGCTGTCTTTATTTTTATTTTTTTAATATCATGACCATTGTCAATACTGTTGTTTTATTGTATAAAACAACCTCAGTTTTTTTTCACTCCCTTACCTTTTATTATAAAAGATACTTATATGTGATTATAAATATTATACTTCAGTAAATCAGTCTCATGAGCAGAAGTCATTTACACAGTGTCAAGACTCAGGAGTTTTACTATAAGTCACACTTTTTTAAGTTTTAACTATTAGAACAACAAATGTGACATCATATCAAAACATGAAATAGATATGAAACAGTAAATAAAATCACTATTTTGTGCTGATAAACACAAGTTGTGCTTTTTAAATTGATTTAGTTCAGCAGGAACACACTGGGTGAAACTCTTTCAGCTTTTAAAACTTTTATCACTCTTTCAGTGTCAGCAACAGTGTCAAATCCACTTACACATAAACAGTTGTGAGATGTCTAAAATGCATGCAGCACTTTTGTTATGTAATGCTCAGATGTTGTAGAAAAACACATTAATTCACAGATATTGTAAATAAGTGGTATCCAGTGGTAACCAGACTGGATTCCTATTATTTAAAGTCATTTGAGAGCATGATCTGCTTCCTGATTGTGTTTTATGATATCTGCAGCATGACTGCAGGACATTGCAACGTGTGTGAACACAGAACACAGGCTACCTCATAAACATGTATCATTTCTGAATCAGGTATTTAGACATGACACGGACTGGCATCAGATTTTCTTAAAGGTGCATGTCTGAAAGAAATTGTAAAAGTTGGAGACTAAATTCTTTTTGATAACTTATTAAAGACATAATCAACTCTCTTACCTGTTAGTAGCGCTTTGTTCAGGTTGGCTCGGTCAACAGACAAGATGTACTGAAAGCAGAAAAATAGTAAAGTGCTGTAATTTACCACAGTTTCCCAATAAAATAGTGAGTGCATTCATTTAAAACTGGGATAGGAAGAATCTGGGGATTGAACGGTCTCCCTCATGACATTTCACTCAGCTTTCATGAATATGTCTTGTTTTATTGAACCATAGAACGACCCCTAATGAGATTACGAGCTTCTGCGCCACTGGCAGCAGATATGAGCACAATTATTTTAAGATAGAAACATTTAAAAAATGTCGTCCTGACCTCTGTTTAGCTTAACTACCCGATTATTTATGTAACAGTTGGATTGGATCAGTTGTATTGCACAGGGACTCGTTGTAGCGCTGGGACCCACAGTTGCTGTCAAACACATGCAAGAGCTAGCAAGAAGCAGAATAAATATTTCATCTGAAGATTGTGTTTGTATGCATGAGGCAATTCTTACAGCATGTTTGCTTACAAGCAGCATGGATGTAATTTAATGTTTTTTCCAGCAACAAATAGCTTGGAAGGAAATAGGGTCCATCATTTCTGGTCATCGGGTGTTGTTTACTGTGTTATGTCAGAATTTAAATGTACTTTTTTGTTTACTATCTATGCAAATAAGCTTTAGAAACAATAAAAAGAAACAAAGAATTACACAAGTCTAAAATCGCTTGAAGCTATGAAATGGCAGCAGTTCTGCAGCTGGTAGATTCAGTATCACAGATGGTGAGTTTACCTGGCCTTTCTTGCCATAAGGGATTGGGGACTGTTTCCCACTCAGTGAATGGATCATTCTTGCATGCATTGGAATTCCCTGTGAGACAATCTGAGCCGAAAATAGATCATTATAAATATTAACACAGACAGGTATGATTGCTTAGAATATATCTGTATAATATGGTTTAGCAGTGGCAGGTCAGTGTGTTTGCCTGGAAAAAAGGTGAAAAAAAAAAGCTGCAGAAAAAAGTGCAGTTCAGCACGGCTTTTATGCATCTGGCCTTGAGACCATTGGTGAAAACCTGGCAAAGCTGTCTTTGTTTTGTCATGCTGAAAACTCATGCAAGTGTGAAGAAAAGGGCTGATGCCCGAGGCCTGCTTAACAAAGTCAGGACAGCAAATGTGGAAAATTTGCTGACCTAACTTACCATATTATCACATAGGCTGGAAGCCAAGGAAGCAGTGTGGTGGATTCTCCGAGGCTCATAGTTAATATTTTATTAAAAGAAATCAGAAAGACAAAATGATTTTGTATATATTTGTTTATAGCATTTGATGTAATTTTGTGTTAGTGTCCCTCTGGTGTATCTTATCTAATCTACACCTTATTAACAGTAAATCCATTTAATTTGCAAACCTTCTCCTCTATTCCAACATGTTTTAGAGCTTGTCGGCCTCGGTGAGACAAAGCCAGGTTGATGCTTCTTCCCTTCACAATTTTGGCTTTCCGGATATCTGGCCAAAAACACACACAATGACTCATTTTTAGTCAGGAAGAGACTAAAGTTAAAATATATTTTTATGCTAATAAGGAATCCTGCAACTGCAAGTAGGTGCATTTCTTGGAGACAGAAGCGTCAGCTTTGTTTGGTTTTATAAAGTAGGCTGTGAAAAGAGCTTTTAATTCTACCTTCCCTGGTTTCAAAGACCTCCACATTAAAACCTCTTTTTGCGAAGAAGCAGGCGTTGAGTCCTCCAACCTGTGAATATAAAACATGACCAAAATCACTACTTTTACATATAGTAGAGATTGCACAACAATAAACTCCAGTGTGACATAACACTTTCTTTCATCAGACTGCACAAGAATGCTCAATAAAAAAGCAGATAAAAGAAGAGACAAGAACAAAGCAGACCTCAGTGCAGCTATGAGATAAAACACAGAATGAATTAATAATTCACTTTCATTTTCATTCCTTACCAAACCACCGCCTACCACTGCAACAACTTTCTTCTCGGCCCGTTTGCCTGCTGTTTCCTCCATGTTGCTCGTGTTTCTGCAGGGCTCTGATCCTCTCACTGTCCGGATCAAAGCGACTCGCAGAACAGCTGAGATAAGATGTGAAAGAGGAGGAGTGTGGTGGATCTCACTGGAATCACTTTCATAATCAGTTCCCCTTTCAATGCAAACAGGAACAACAGATAACACACACAGCACTCTGAGCGAAGTCTGACACTTTGGTAAAGTTGGAAAAATATTCACAGATTCGGCCTTTCAGAGTTAATGGCTCATCCATGAAACATTACTTTTATAAAAACCGACACAACAATCACAACAAGGTAGACTGCGAGCTACAATCGAGTGTTTCTCTATTTGCATGGGACTCTATGCAGAACCTGCTGCTGCTCAGGGATCACAACACCAAACTCACAATGATCCATCTCATCTGGATCATACCACAGCTCTTACTTTGGTAAATTATGCTTAAAGGTAGAGAGTGACACTCTTTTACAGAGTAACGCTGTAAAAGTGACCACTATGGAACTCAGCATGTTATCCTAATCTAACTAAACAAGATTAACACAGAACACTATAACATTATAAGCCAATCTTTTACAACATTAACGATATTTAGATAAACAAGTAAAGCACTATCTCGCCATCTAGTGGTAGGATGATGGGAGTGCATATCCACACACACGGTATATGTATAAAAATGATATGTTTAATATAATATTCTCACATATACAGACACATAAATAGCAGATGTAGAGAAACAAGATTTAACATGAACAACCACACATATATCTCAGTTGGTTCTTTCAGACACAAAATGAGAAAATCCTCCAAAACATGTGATTCATTTATACAACCACTGATCTGCATTGTGGAGCTGCTTGAGAGACTAACATAATCAAGTCAGTCCTGTTTCTGCAGGTGGAGTGAATATACATTTAAATAACTCAACTGTAACCCTTTTATATAGTTATTCTGAGGTAATTACAAAAGCAGAGGACGTTTTCCGGTGATGCAGTGAACAATAAATCATGAAAACAATGAGAGAAGGAGTCAGGACCATTCCTGTTGCTGGGTTGAGGAATGGATTGTCTAATAAAATCCGTACAATAGGATGGTTATGAAAATAAATATTTAAACTTGAGTCAAAATATGAATAATGTAGTTGGAAAGATTAGCAGGACTCTTTCTGTTTAAAAGGTTCTGAAAAGTCTATCCTGCTTACAGACTCGATAAAGAATCTGTCACATTTATCAGATTATATATTCCATTAGATGCTGTTTGCTTTACTCCATGTCTGAAGAAGTAAAGAACAGAATATCTTCATCCATGCGATAACGAGATTCTTCGTTGAAACACACTCAACACATCAAACAGCATATTTAAGCCTTTACCACTTTAAATGTGAGTCTTTTCCTTTTGACATTCAGCCTTGATATCTTCAATAACTACACATGTGGGTTTTTAAATTTTAGCCAGACATTTAGTTTGACAACAATTTGATCTTGTTTTCATACTCATGGTTTTGTGGAGGCTTTCGGTAGTGACTTATTCGCCATCAACTTTTTGAATCCTCAGCAACAAATGCTAAAAACAGTTTTTCACTGCTAAATGTGGGAATGGCCACCACCTCTGTGTCTGGTGCTGGTGTATAGAACCGAATTTAAAACATCATTTTTCTCATGGTAAGTAACAGGATGCATTAATGTATGTATTATCAGAAATTTTGTTAAAGTGAGGAGATGGAATAATCATTTTTGATGAATTTTAAAGGGTAGTTTACTGTGTCATGCTTTGGAAATCTCAGTAGCTCCATTTGTGCGCCACCCAATACTGTCCATGTGGTGAAACTCAAGAAGACTTACTTACATTAAGACTCCCAAATTTCTCAAAAAGTGCTTTTCTACAGTAAATAATGGCACAATCTACAGTGAGTAGCCGGTGTTAAGCTTAACTAATCCCAATCCTCGGATTTATTACAGGATTAAAATAAAAACTTGTTATTGCTACTTCTGATGGGCTCCTTTTTAAAAGCTCCCTCAACTGAATCCATGCTGTTTGCGCAAAGGGATTGGTGCCGACATCCCTACAAGAAGCTCCTACAAGTTCTCTGCTTTGTATCAGCTTTCCTGAGAAAAGAGGTTTCAGTCTGAAACAACGTCATTCAGTCTGATCGCTGATATTACTGATTATATTTGGTCACTATCTGGATGTGTGTATTGTTTAAGCCTCAATCTTAAAAGTAATGACATTCAATTTCCTCCTCTACTTTCTGTCTAAACCAAAACTGAAGGACAATTGTTTGTACTTTTATTTTGTTCCCTGTTTGTAAAGAAGAATAATCCGGCTTTTCAATTAAGTATAAAAATCCACCTGCTGAATTATCAAAGGAAAGAAATAATCAATTGAACATACATTTCTTTATTTATGTTCTAAGTTTATTATTAGTGGCATGTTTATAAAAGTATCTGCATTTTTGTTAAAAGAACTCCTTAAAACAAAAAATCCATTTGTCTTTCTCTAGTGAGTCGGATAAATGTGGCATTTTAAGCACTTGTCCAAATAATTTTCAAAATGCAAATGAGTTGGAACTTAAATATTTCTTTCCAACTCGCCTCCAGCAGCCTTACGGCAGTCCACGTTTCTTCAAAACTGTCGCTTGCTTTGCATCAGCAGATGGAATTCACTGTTTCGTTCTTCAGGAACAGAATTTTGAGTTTTTAATAATCTTTATCTTTAAAAAGAAATGTCATCAGAAGAGTAAAGTAGGGTTGGCTTTATATTTTTATGTGTGTAGAATATCAAACTGAACCAACATGGAGTGTTTGTGCTCATATTCATACCAACATTTATTATTATTTCATGAGCGTACTGAATGATTATGAGGCGGAGTTTCATATGTGCATCTGTTTTTAGAGGGGAACCGGTTCTGTGATATATGTTGCCTGTCCTCTTTGCTAAATGCATTCAGTCACAAAGAAGAGGCATCTGTTTAGATCAAGCCTTTGGGTAAGTGAACTTTGGCAGCTGTTGAAGCTTTTTTAAGTACACTTAATGTCATGGTTGCTATTTACCAAACTAACATCAGCATCTCTGAAGGTGTTTCTTATTTTACTCTGGCTAACCCTGACACTGGTGGGTGTGTTGTTAAACCAACTTGTGTGCAATGTTCCACTTTAATACAGTAGTTATGATACATCTTTAACCTGGTGAAATGAAATGTTTCTGTGAGATTAAACAAACTTGCTTTCATATTTGCAAGCTTTCCTCTGGTTGTTGGTAGAGGTGTGTAATCCAGGTGCCGTACAGTAGAAGTCCTGCCATGTTTTTGGATCTACCTGTACAGAACAGGGGTTTGTATACCTGGCAGATGAACTGTGCTCATTAAATTCAGCTGGTTTGGTGACGGATCAGAACAGCTGCCAGACAGGATTTTTCTTGCTAGACCAGGAATGTACATGTCTGATAACAGGTCAGACAAGCTAATGCTAGTTTCACTTTGTAGATGGGATTATTCACAAAGGACAGTTGCTCTTAATGGTGTTTTATCACTGTACTTAAACGCTTTAAGGAATTTTCTCTTTCTAATAATCTGATTAATGTTTTTTTCATCTTACTGAATGCATGATTTATAAGATTATCAGTACGGTAGCAACACAGTTGTTTTTGTTATTAAACTGTTTTCAATTTTAAGTATATTCACAAAACTAACTCAGTTAATTTTATATTCCTGACTGTATATTCTGACTCAGTGGAATTGAATACTGCAGAACTTTATTTATCCTTAATGCTAAAATACCTCATTTCTAATTTCACCCAAATTTCCTCTAATTTTTTTAAAGTTTGAACTGTTCTCTCCACTGCAGGCTGGTGTCATCCTCACCACTCAGCATGACTGATCCAGCTGTGAAGAGGGTGGTCAGTGATATACTTCGCTCTCCAGAGGACAAAAGGGTTTACAGGGGCCTGGAGTTTACCAATGGCTTGAAGGCAATGCTCATCAGTGATCCAACTACAGACAAATCCTCAGCTGCTTTAGATGTACACATAGGTAAATCTGTGTATAATTTCCAGTTTATAGTTGCCAAACCAGAATACTAAAATGTATTACGTCTAGTAAAACATAACCCGTCTGACAGGACTGATGAGACTGACAGCTTGTTGACTTTAGCAAATTTTTCTGTGAACCAAAAACTTTTCAGGTGCTCAGATTGTAAAGTAACTTTTTCATGTTTTTGTATGACAACGTGACAGTTTGGTTTCTCATTTAGCATCACCTTGTTTGACTTTTGCTAATATTTGCTATCATTAGAGCACTGTTTCTGTTTGTTGACATAATTACTTAACAAATACGCCAACTAATCTATTATAAGTAATTACTTTGATTCTATATTCTTATGCACCAACATATACAGCTTCATCAGTCATACATGAGAGTCCATTTCTATTCCATTCACAGGTTCACTATCAGACCCAGAGAGCATCCCAGGCCTGGCACACTTCTGTGAGCACATGCTGTTCCTGGGAACACAGAAGTATCCCAACGAGAGTGAATATGATCAGTTTCTCACTGAACACGGAGGCAGCTCCAATGCCTTTACCTGTATGGAGCATACCAACTATTTCTTTGATGTGTCTCATGAGCACCTGCAAGAAGCTCTTGATAGGTAATGTGCTTTAATACTTGTCAGGAGCTCTTCTGCTTGTTTTCTTGGTCCAACCTATATATATCTGGTCACACTGGTTAATATTTTGAGATGGGTTCAACTGTAATTTAACTATATGGATAAGCAGCATGTTAGAAATGAATGAGTTTTAAGCACCTGTCTCCTTGCCTTACCGCTTGTGCCGGTTAGTTATAAAGGCCATCTGCACACCTTTTGGTAGGAACAGCTCTGTGGAATTAGCCTTGTTATTATTAAAAATAATAATTACCTAAAAGGATGTTGAACCTTTTCAAATTCAGCGCTGAATGTATTTTCTTACCAACGGAATATGGGCAGGTGTTCTGCAGTCACTCTTAGTTCAATGGAACTAAAGGCAGGTTTATTTGCATAGCACATTTTACATACAAGACAATTCAAAGTGCTTTAAATAAACCACTAAAAGCAAAGACAGATGGTTCAAAGACAAAGTAGTAGATGTAAAGTATCAACCTTTGTGTCTGCTTTGGATTTCCTCATTTGCATAGATGCTCTAATGTAAACTGGTCTTTATTATTTAGGTCCTTCTGTGCACCCTGCTGCACATGCCATAACAACTCAGAGTAAATGTGTAAAATCATGGTAATTTTATACAGATTAGTGATGCTAAAAATGATAAAGCATTAATTACATGTTTGTACATCTGTACACTGATCCTAATTCCTGGTGCCATTTTCCATCTTTGCAGGTTTGCCCAGTTCTTCCTGTGCCCTCTGTTTGATGAAGACTGTAAGGACCGGGAGCTGAATGCGGTGGACTCTGAGCATGACAAGAACCTGAAGAATGATCTCAGGAGGCTTTATCAGCTGCAAAAAACCACAGCCAACCCAAGCCACCCATTCAGTAAATTTGGAACAGGTAGAACCCATCAGGAATAGCTATGTTTCCTTTCAGAAACATTAATTATTATTTCATAACAGCATTATCAGACAGTATGAGGCTGGTTGTACTTTCTGGAGGTTCAACATTACTTTGAAAGTGAAACTAATTGCACATGTTTAGATTGTAATTTTTTTATTAATTGCTGAAAACTATTATTAATTTGGTCACTCAAAATAAGCTGTTCAAACAGAAGCAATCTCACAACAAAGGTTTTTTTTTCTGGTTTGGTAAAGTCATGTCTACTGATCATCTCTGAGCAGAAAATAACCACCTGATGGCAGTTTTGCTTTCCAGTCGGGGGATCAGATGGGTCTGATATATGTGCTTCTGCAGCCAACTGACACAAATCTCTGAATTGTTGCTTTCAGTGAGAGAAAAAAACATAAGGACATGGTTCAATGTATCACCTGGATTTTACCCGTAGTTTATAAAGACATGGCTGCATTTATTATGTACATGTATGTAACGTGATTTTATACATGCAAACGCTGTTCTCGGTGAAAAGTACGGTAGATATTTTTCTATTTATTCATTCAGCCCACAAGGAAATACAACTACTTGGCTGTTTCAATATTTCACGTAGGTAACAAATTCACACTTGAGACCAGACCATCTAAAGACGGGATCGACGTTCATCAAGAGCTCCTAAAATTTCACTCTACGTATTACTCCTCAAACCTCATGGGACTCTGTGTATTAGGAAGAGGTAAGAATTTATCTCTCACAAATTAAATATTATGGCATATAAATTCTCACTATCCAGTAAGGTACTGGAATGTTGTGCAGTAAGATGTTGTGCAGTAAGATGTTGTGCAGTAAGATGTTGTACAGTAAGATGTTGTGCAGTAAGATGTTGT
>JBAMHV010000017.1:5705333-5721698 GCA_037177535.1 Pseudomugil gertrudae | reverse complement strand
CTTTAAAGCCGTGTATAGAGGCATTACAGTCTGGGATGTGTTCATGCAGCCACGTCTCAGTGAAGCACATAAAACTGCACTCTGTATTCTTTCTGAGACCAAGTTAGCACCTGGAGCTCATCAGTTTTGTTAGCTAGCGATCTCACGTTATCAAACACATCAGTTGGAAGAAACGGTTTAAATCTCCATTGTTTTCTCTCCCTCACTCCCGTCCTGCATCCTCTTCTTTCTTTTCAACTCCATTGGGATCTGAAGTGTTATTTCACTGATAATCTTGAATTTGGAGAGTATTATTAGTTGATCGCGGCGGTAAACAAGTCTTGTTGCCATGGAGACTCACTATAACAAGTCTTGAAAGAGCAAAACAAATATGCAGAAAAACTCCTGTGTATCACAGCCTCTGACCAGCGTGAAAAATCTTCCTGGACAAACTCAAATTAACAGCTAATGTATTAAAAAGACACCTATATTACAAAAATCATGAGAGTTAACACGGAGCTAACACAATTTGCAGCCACATAGCATGTTCTATAGTGGAATACAGTGTAAACCACAGAGGAAAGGCTAGAGCAGTTTGGAGCCACTTGGTTCAAAAGCAGATTTTTAGCAATTAGTAGAAAGCTGCTGCTGTTCTGGAGAGTATCACCGCTGTCCTCTGTCTGAACTTTGCTTCATAACTCCCTCAGGCCCTGAGTAAATGGCTGAGGTATAACTGCATAATTACAGCTGAAACATCTCGTCTTTTTGTTGACGGAATCGTTTTGTAAGATGTCTTCCTGCTCGGATAATCAGGAAGACGTCTTCTCAAAATGTACAAGTCACTGAATTAGAAGTTTTAATGAGATTTTTCTCAACTTTAGGTGTGTGGGTGAATGATGATTGCAACACAGGGGGAAAAGCTATGTTTTTTCTTTGTTTTTCTCAGGTGGTTGGTATGTTTACCAGCAGAGAAATGAAGTTCACAACAACTGTGGCATTGAGATCTACTACCAGACAGACATGCAGACCACCAATGATAACATGCTGCTGGAGCTGTTCTGCCAGATCATCTCTGAACCCTGCTTCAATACTCTGAGAACCAAAGAACAGCTGGGTTAGACCACTAAATACTTGCGTTTTATTTATTTTATAAATATTAATTTGTGGTGAGCTCTTAATTATTTCTGCTCCGTTTCCATCTGAAGGTTACATTGTGTTCAGTGGGCCCCGGCGGGCCAACGGGGTGCAAGGTCTGCGCTTTATCATCCAGTCAGAGAAAGCCCCCCACTACCTGGAGAGCCGTGTGGAGGCCTTCCTCAACACCATGGAGAAGGCTGTGGAGGACATGAGCGAGGAAGCCTTCCAAAAACACATCCAGGCCCTGGCCATCCGCCGCCTGGACAAGCCTAAGAAGCTCTCTGCTGAGTGCGCCAAATACTGGGGAGAGATCATCTCTCAGCAGTATAATTTTGACAGAGGTGAAGCTTCAAAGCACAGTTTTTCATTATTAGTTTGTGTAGCATAGAAAGTGAGAAGGTTTTAGAGAGTTGTGAGTATTTTGTCCAGTCTCAGAGGTATCTGCAGCCAGGCACACCTCAGTATTACAGAACTCTTGTCATGCAATAGTTATTATTCATTTGGGAAAGCTGTAAATGAGAGAGACACCAAAAGCTTGTTAAGGGAGTGGTGGTGATTAGTGATACTGTGACAGCAAAGCTAGCTCAGATTAGATTATTTTAGAATCGTGTACTGGATGGAGTATTACAGAAATTCCTGACTCTGCAGTTTTAACATTACAGGTTAGCTAACTTTGACTATGACTGATTCTCTTCTAATTTAAATCTTGCTGATGAGGACCATCTTCCTGCATGTTCATGAGAAATTCAGTTGAGCAACTTGGTCCCTGTGTGGCTACAAATCACCCAGAGGATCCTCCTTGATATAATCTGTCCAGGGTTTGAGCAGCGCAGCAGCTGTTTATGTTGACACTTTGTGTTTTCGTTGCAGACAACATTGAAGTATCTCATTTGAAGACATTGACTAAAGAAGACACCATGCACTTCTACAGAGTGAGTAGTCCAGCTTTATCGTGCAACACTTCTTCCCTTCAATGCGTTTAAAACGGCAAAAACATCTTCAAAGTCTGTCACACGTCTGAGCAATGAACAATGTCTTCCTGGTTTATTACAGTAAATGCTGCTAAATCAGTCACCAAATCTCATCATATAACCAAATCTATTTATTTTTACATACAAAAATGATTATTATTATCACATGTTCTGCAACTGAAATCTTAAATGTTACACGTATCTTAGCCTGAAGATCATTTAACAAGGAATCAGTTATAAAACATTTTGGGTACCAAACTGTCCATGTTTCATGTTAACGACTTTAAACTATATTGAACTGTAAAGATACTTTATGGCTTTGAATGAGTCACCTTATCTTATATGACTGAAATCTTCCCATTAAAATGTGCATTTAATGACGAGCTTAAAGGACTATGATATGGAGACACTAGAATACAGGGATTTTAGGTTTTGTTGACATCTACTGGCACAAACGCAAAACTGCAACTAGGTCCATTTTCCTTACTATAAAGTCAAAACATCCCCAAATCTGCTCTCATTCTGCTCTGAACACACACTCGGGTACGCCATCAGCACGGGCATCTCTGCTACAGCCAATGAGTTTGAATGATGAAAATGTAAAACTCTTTGGTTTTAGGCAGTTTTATACTAATGAAAAGAGGAAATGCTGTTTAATCACATGTAGATCACATGAAGTGAGGAATAAGTTTTCCATTAGAACAGAAAGTTGGTGGCTTTGTATAGATATGCTGGAGACATGAGGATCTACAACTGGGTTGAACCTCCTTCTCACCTTCAGATCAGTGTTATAGATTCAACAGCGTAGAAACGTTCCTCTGAGATTTTGCTCCACATTGACAGACTTGACACTGCATATGTTGGCCGTACATCCATGATGAGAGGATGTTCCAGTCCTATAACAGCATTTGAACCACAGCAAGTGCCACTGATCCAAAAGCCGTTCTCTGTTCGAAGGGTTGATTGTATGATTGTTTCAGAAAACATAGCATCTGTAATGATTATTATGACACAGCAGTAACTCTATGACACTCGCATTATTGGGCCAATATCCTTTACCATCTGCTCTTTATGATTTGATTCAGTCTGCCCTCCTGGCTTTTATCTCCAGTGGCCTCATGCTTCTATTTATAGTCATGGAGGTGACACTGACACAAGATACTTGCTGCATATGAGCTACTCTAATGGCAGCCAGACATTTTCAAGGGGAGATAGAGGGGCCGAAGACACATGGGTTCAGAAAGAATTGGCATTATCTCAGCCAAGCAGCCGCCATGCAGAATGAAGCTAATGCATTTCTAATGTTGTATAGCAGCTGAAGTCATGTCCTCCATCCATTCCATCTTCTTTTTTATGTTTTTTGTTTCATTTTTTTTCCCATTTCTTAAGTTAATACCATTTGAATCCAATGAGCCAAATCTTCAGTCTGATGTAATCCTCCATCAAGATGTTTTGATGAGGTCTGAGTGTGAAGGTATACCTCCACATGGTTGATCCCAGACTCAGTGGTGTAAAACTCTAACCTTGCCATGACAGCAGTGTTTCGGTTTTATTTCTACCTCCACAGGATGTGCAGACTTTCAGATAAAAACTAAAGCAATTATATGAGAGAAATGATGCTCCCTACTACCGGTTTGGGTTTGTCTCCACAGGATCGGCTGACGGTTGAAGCCCCGAAGAGACACAAAGTGTCCGTGCACGTCCTGTCCAGAGAGATGGACTCCTGTAAGTACTACTGAACTATCGCAGTCTACTGAATCAGAGAAGACTCTTACATAAATTTGACATCAATATATCATTTTAGTGGTTTCAGAATATATCATTTGTCAGACACACTGAAGGTGGCACAAACCAAATGCAAAGCAGCCTAAACGTCTTTGAATTTGGTACAAAAGCTCTAAAAGTGTGGTAATTCTGATCAAGTCGTGTACTAAAAAACTTTGATCTGAGACTGAATCAGAGTAAGGCTTACACAAGGCAACACTACAAGTTCCAACCTAAAAGTTTGTGTATCTGACTCACTGTGGCGATACACACACATTCATTATACACATTCCTGGAGACGTTGTTGCCCCGCAGCATCCCGAGGCTGAGAAACTGCACATCACAACCCTTCTTCCAGCCCGGAGCATCATGCGACAGCTCTGTTTTGCCTCGTCACACACCAGCAGCTGGATATGAACACTTTAAACGTGCATTGTAGATGATTCATCAAAGAACTGCAATAGAACATTATCTGATGAAGAGGGAGAAGATAACGGCACGAGATTAGACCTGCGTTACAATCAGACTGACTTTTACAGGCTAGAGAAACATTAGAGAAGAAACTGGAAGCAAGATGGATGCTGCTGTGTGAGAACTATTAGTTTAACACAACACTATTACACTTTGGTAGTTTTATTCCCTCAGTTTTATTTTTATTCATGAAACAGGTTTCAGGAAGAACATTTTACATTGAGATATTTTAGTTTTTGTGTGATTTGATATAAATGGATGTGATTGTGTTAAATCGGCACATCGATCACCAGTTTGTAATATTGTACCGTGATGAACTTGTGGTTCAAACCAATAGAGCAGCTTGTTTCATTTAGTTGCTTAGTGTATCCACTGTGGCACTGACTTGTAAACCTGTGTGTGTGTGTGTGTGTGTGTGTGTGTGTGTGTGTATGTGTGTGTGTGGGTGGGTCCACACCAGGTCCAATAGTGGGAGAGTTTCCTGCTCAGAATGATGTCAACTTGGCTCCTGCCCCTTCCCTGCCACAGGTAATCAATAACTATTCTGGAAGACTCTTTATTTGTTACCCACTTCCCTAAATGACACATTTTTTTTTCCCAACACAAATTAGAAACAGACAACATCCCCCTCGTGTTTTTTTTTATGCATATCAGTTATAGTTGATATTTAGAGCTTTTAAAAGTCATTATTAAACATGTTACACTGGAAGCTTTTTCAAAAGTTCATATTTCTACATTCCTCACACAAGTCTGATATATTAACATCTTATTAGAAAGTGAGAAGAATGATTTTTATTTTTTCCCACATTGATACATTGTTTGTTACTATTAACTAAAACATTTAAACCATATGCATAACGGTTTCCTGCAGACAAACATGAAATTACCCAACTTTTTCTACCCTATTACACCTGGTCCACCTTTTTTCCTCTGTGTAAATGTACATGTAGAAGCTGAACCCTTATAATCACAGTCTGCATACAGGGCATACATTTTCAGGACAACTCGCCTCCTTTAAATCTGAGTTTCAGTTTGATTATAACGACATGTCCTCTCTTCGTCCTGCTGTCTTTGACCTCTGATTATTTTGTCTACTCAGCCCATGTTGGTTCAGGACATGACAGAGTTTAAGAGAAGCCTGCCTCTGTTCCCTCTGCCCAAACCTCACATCAACTTCATGGCTGCCAAACTGTGAATGAGACCTTCAGCAGCAGCACGCGGTGGTGGGAGGGGCTTCGGTGAAAGATCCCCACGCTGTTTCCAACCTCCCACTTTACCCTCTTCTCCCATCAGGAAGATGTTCATCTGACTGAGCTCGCATGAGTGTGTTTGTTTGTGTGGGTGTGTGTGTGTGTGTGTGTGCACGTGTAGCAGGCAGCAGCCACTAGAAGAGATGCTTGGTAACAAAAAGAATCACAAAGTTAAAAGTGGGTGTTTAAACTAGCTGTGATAATAACGGTAGAGGGTCTCACCTGACTCGCCTCATGTTAAAGTCTCTGGAAAGAGACGCTGCACGCTTTAACGTACTGTCAGCTGTTGTAGAGAAGTAGAACATCTTTAAAAAGATGAAGGCTGAGATCCCTTTTACACAGCAGCTACAGACTAGAGTGTTTAGTTTGATTTTTTTCAGATGCTGCTTTGAGGATTGGTTGTGTGTGATGAAATGATGTGTACAGGATCAGGTGAAGGTTTCATGGATCGGTGTGTTTACCACACAACTTCTGAAGAACTCTGCTGAAAACACAGAAGACTCGGTTTTATTCAGGCGTATGCATTTTTCAAAGCCTTATTATGGTTTTATTCCCTACTTCATTTCAAATGTTTTCGCCTGTCAACTGGTAAAATGTTGGGAGCCTTTGAGGAGCTTTTTTTTTTTAATCACTCAACATACAATCGTTCTCATGAGCTAACGTTTTTAGAGCATTTCACAGTAGTGTGATTCAAGCACCTCAGGGGTAATTCAATGCTGTCCTTTTTTCAACCTCTTTTAATGTGATTTTATTGGTTATAAAAATTAAACATTATACATAAATTTAGATTTACTATTCGTTGGCTTTAATATGATTCAATAGCATCTGTTTGAGCTCTGGGGAGATGTATTTGTACACTGTGCATCTGATTGTGAGTCTTTCTGCAGCTTGTGCCTTTTTAACAGAAAGAGGGGCATCAGTTTTAGTTTGCATACTAGTTTGAGGGAGGAGCAGAGGCCTACAGGATCTAACTGGTGGATGTGCAGTGACTCAGAAAAATTTTGCCTTTTTTTAAAACTGAAAAACAATTTTTGTTGTCAAAAGGTGATTTTAGAGGTTTAAAAAAAAGCTCCAGTTAAGACATTTATTTTTCCTGAATATATGCACTTCTCATATCAAGCAATAAAGTAAATGCTCTAGGAATGAATGTGGCCCTGCACTGCTGAGTAGCTTCAGCAGCTGGACGCAGCCGGACTGCTCAGAACAAATGTTCCTCTGAGCAGTCGGTCAGGCGAGGATGATGATGTCGGCGTTGGGCAAACCTGACCTGCTATCTCAGGTGCTAACCATCTTTAGCAGTTTAAAAACCCCAGTTGTTGGAGCTGCCGACCAATCCATTTAACCACTTTTTTTTCCCCCCACTTTCTACCCCACCATCTCTCAGGCAGATTTCATTGCTTGCACATGTGCCGCTACTCAGTTTAAAAAGGATCAAATCAGGCTGGAGTGTAACTGGTTGTGCTGAATCACAAGCTTCTTCAATGTTTTCCAGCATTTTACTATGTATAAACCAGGTCAAAACCATTTCTGTTGCTTCTGACTCTGTTAAGGCATCATTTTTCTTGTGGTTAAAACCCAAAGACAACCAGCAGCATTATGCCTTAGGTAGCCTCACTCCCACAGGAAGTAGCTGGACAGCATCTGAGGGCAGTGACGAAGCATTTTCACCCCAGTGTTCAATAAACTAGCAGCATTTCGTATCAGGCTGCAGTAGGGCCATGCACCGTTAACCTTGTGAAGTACTTAATGAGTGATTTGCATTTAGAAAAATCTTTTCTTCAATTTCTGAATGTCTTCAGCAACACGACACATTGACTGGTTTAAATGGGTTTTATGTGCTGGTAAAAACTGCTGATGTTTTAAGTTTTTGGTCTTTTATGTCTTCAGTGTGTTTCTAATTAATAAACTAAATAAGAACCGTGTGTGTGTGTGTGGTGTCATGAAGTTTTCACGGGCTCGACTCAGACATTTGAAAAAATACATTTATTCACAGAACTGGTACCACAGACACCCGATGGCAGAAGCAACATGTTTACAACACGGTTCGTTTCTTCTCTTTTGGCAGAGTAGAGGCTTGACATGAGCATAGTGGGAGGCTGTGCTCGTCCGAGCTCATTTTAACAAAGGAAATCATACTTTGCTCTCACTAAGCTGTGTTTAAGTCACTTAAATCCAATTACACAATTTTCTTTACTGTTTAAGGAATTTTCTCAAACTAATTGGTGATAACAGCATTTAATTGTGAGATACTGATTATACCAAATAAAAGTTAAACTGTAAATCCTCCAGTGAAATTAAATTCCATATGACACCAGAATCCTGTGATGGGTGAACAGACTCTTACTTTCCAGGTTTCAGCAAAGCATCTGCAGCTTCAGGGTGGCTTTTACAGCTGCTGCACCTACTAACAAAAACAGTCCCAACAGCAACTTTTCTCCAGTCAGCAAGTCTTCACATCTCCTGGTAAAAAGTGCAGCAGAGAGCTGCCTCAAGCCTTTAAAAAAAGTCCATCCAGCAGAGACGGGGCTTGATCAAACATGGGAGAGCTGAGATGGACTACGAGGCATCACGTAGGAGCAAACGAAGGCAAAGCTCCAGGCCGAATGCCAACACTGCCATAGCTGAAGGAGGAATAAAAACTGAAATACAGTCTGAAGCACACACCTCTGTTAGCTTCTGATCTATGGTCACTGTTATGATACTCTGACATTTGCCTCCTGATGCCTCCTGGTCACAGTTTTTATTAACACATTCCACACTGAACTCATTCATTGTAAAGCCTTAATATTGGCAAAAGTGACTTTTAAACCTGCAAAATAACATTATAAAACAATCATTTATTACTATGTTATAAAACATCTCCATTCCACATGCCCTGCATTTTTCCTCTTTAAAATACAGTGAGTTGGGATAAGTATTGGTTACGTGATTGAAGTGCATCCACGCTGCAGGAGCAGCATGACTATTGGAAAAGAGATGTGTGTTATTATGTATGTGTGTAACTGCACACTATCTGCTAGCATGCTCCAGTTTTGCATCTTGTCCATCACCACACAAAAGCATCACAAGTTCAAAAATGGCATGTAGTGGTGGCGGTGTGTGGATTGAGAGAGAAAGGGGGTGGGGGTATCCTTCCATGGATGTCAGCGGTGGCGCCATGAATCACCCCAGAACAGTTGGGGTGTGGCGAGGAGTGATTCATAGTCTGTTACATCAAAACGCCCCCCAACTCTCCAGCCCTCTGCAAACAGGCATGCAGTTCATCCATCCTCTTTTGAGGTCGTGTGGTCTTCCTCAGGCCTCTTCCTGCTCAGGGAAGTTGAGGATCTTGCGATGGGCTTGCCTCAGGTACTGCTGCTGTTTGAAGTAGACCTTAAACGCCCCTTTGATGGCCACAAAAGCGATGCCTCCCTGTGGAAACAAAACATGTTGAGAGTCAGCTTAAAGCGAGCTTAAAAACAGAATCAACTCAACACACACACACACAACCCCCAACCCTCTCACAGCTTAAGGAAATCTTTAATTTCAAGCCGACTATCAAACATCTCAAACACAAACAGCAGTCTACAGCGCTTCCTGTTTAGCCATGAGCAACAAAAGAAAAAAATCTGATGTTTGCTAAATGACACTTCTAAATCCAGCTTAAAGCTAAAAACTTCCAATTTAAATTTAGACTTGGAGGGAAAACACAAAGGTCAAACAAAATGTGATAATTCTGTAATCTCCACGTTAAAACGCTCCTCTGTGGGTTAAGGCCGGCTGTAGATCTTTCTGGGTCAGGGTTAATCTTCATGAAGATAAACATTCGGGAAACCGTTTCTATGTGCGTGTGCACATCATCGTGTGGAGAGCAAAAAGAGGTGAAACAGTGACATCACATATCCGTCTGCATTTTTAAAAAGCCTACATTTTGACCTGGGTGGATGTTATCCATGATCCAGATTTCTTGTGGCTGTAGCTCAGATATTAGCTTCTGGACTCAGAGATGGTGATCAGATTATAGCTGATGGATTCCCACAAAGTGTCACCTTCATGCATCACTTTCATAACTGCTCCGACTTTAGCTGCATGAAGTGGCATTAGCAAACCACCACATGCAGGAGCAGCGTATTATTTGGCTCCATCTGCTCGTCTGCACCAGTTTTCCCTGCAGATGCATCTGGCAGGTTCTCATCCTCACCACAACACGGTTTGGATTTTAATCAACGTTGCAGCTATCTAACAGCCTCGTTAAATCCCCTGTAGAAATATTAACAGGTACCTATGACTGGTTTTTATTAAATGGGTTTCTACCATACACTCTATGGTTTCTACAGCACTGGAGTATAATGAGTCTATGTGCACCCACCAGAATGGTCCTCTGCAGGTTGGAGTTGACGCTGCTGAACATGAGCTTCCCCACAATTGTGGCGATGGTGGGGAACACCAGAGCACCGCACAGGATCCGCGTTGCTGACACATGGTCAGCCAGGGGGCTGGCCTCAGCAGGGATGCGAGGAACTGGACAGCCGATCCCTGCCATTCAAACGTTTTATCGTCAGCGTAGCACAGATTTGTCTGGACAGCGTTATAGTTCAGGAGCTTCAGGTGTGTGTGAAACATTTTCACTGCCTCAAACATAAACAGGGAAAAGAGCAAATCCCAACCTGGAAAAATGCTGTTGAGGATCTGCAGTTTGTTGGAGTACTTCCTCCACAGACGCAGGACGTAGTCCTCCCAGCGGATCATCTTGCCAAGGATCAGCATGACTGGGATGGTGGGCAGCCCGATGAGCAAGAACAGAGGGTCTGCCCGCTCCATGACATCCAGACCCTCCTTATGGCCCACCACCTGGGCAGCACAGAGTCAGAATTACTGCAAAGAAGTTAAACTAACTGACCAAGTAAAAATGTTTTTAAACATCTAGAAATGAAGAAATACAACGAGGTTCCAAACTGCATCAGCTTGTTGCCAACCCAAAGATCTGGCATCATACCTGCATGACGGTAACCGCTCCATAGGTGACAGCAGTCCAATAGATGGAGCCCACCATGATGCCAGCTGCAGCAAACGGGCCGGCCTTCGAGATGAGCCTGTCAGCCAGGTCCAGCACGTAAACCACGGGACCTGATGGAGGCAAAAATCAGACCTTACTGGGTCATGCAGGAACAACTCAGTTACACTTCCTCCACATAGTCCCATTCACTGGACCACCTTTAGGTTAAAGGCAGTATTTTCTGTGGCGTTGTTTCAAAAAGATTCACGTTTATTTCCATCCAGGGTTGCATACATTTTGCTCCAACATGTTGTAGTAAGGATGATACAGTCAAAGCTCCAGCACATCCAGCACATCCCATAGATTCTCTGTGGGCTTCATTTCTAAAGTGTGGTGGTCAGACAATTTGTGAAAATCTTGCTTCATGTTCCTTGAACTACCCTTTCACACAGCTCATCCCACCTTCCCCGATGGAATAAGCTGATCATCAATATGATCAGGTGATTCTTTAGACGCATAATGTTGCTGATCGGAGACCCGACAAGCTGCAGCAACCCTACAAATTACAAACTGCTCCCACAGGCTTGTGCAGTAGACATCAGATGGCTGAGCTTCTTCTTATGTCGCTCTCAGAGTAAAATCTCAACTTATTAGACAACATGACCTTCCATTGACTCCGTCTCATTTTTATGCTCCCTAGCAAATACCCCCTCTTTGGATTATCATCACTAATAAGAGCTTTTCTTAAGGTTACACAGACGTTCCGCCCAAATCCACTGCGTTCCCTTCAAACTGTGTATGCAGACACACTTTATTACCATTAAACAGAGCCATGAGTTATACTGGTGTTTTTCACATTTCCTCTTGGAAGACTATGGTTCTCCGCTTTGCTTCCAGGACAATATTTCACATGATAAATAAAAACATCTAAATGATTCCAGGTATGTTTTGCTGGTCCTAATAAAGAGAGAAAATACCAGTGAGTAGGGAATCTACCCTGAACGCTACAGTGTAAACAAAAAGCTTCCTCGAGATGCACTTATGCACAATAAATCAACATCAGGAAGCGTACACGAAACATGTAAACGAAGAACACGCCTCATGTACTGGCTTATTGACACACAGGGAGGAGTGTCTTGAGAGCTGGTTTCTCCCGCGATTAAAAATAACCAGGCCTTTTCTCTAACGAGGATTATTCTGAAACCCAAACTCGCCCTCGGACCAGTCACATCTCCGTCTGACATCAGGGGCAGGACTGAAGAAGAAGAAGAAAAGAGAAATTCTCTGCTGCATCCTCCTCTCTGACATTCCAAGGAGACTCTGGGGAAATCATGCAATATTTACAGGAAGGCAACCTGATTTCCTCACTCAGACTCATCCACATCCTATTAATAACCAGTGCAGGAGTCTGTGGGAGGGGAGCGGGGTGGGGACGCCTCCGGAGGGACGGCGCTCAGCTTGTGTGTGCCGCAGTGGAACTTTACCAGATCATACTGAGCTTTAAAGCCCGGAGAACCATTTCCTCACACACACTCGCTGCAAATAAACATGTATACAACTGTTTATACTCAACAAGTACTTTTAGAAACTTTAATGTCTTATATTGTGCATCTGAAGAACCTCACCTCGTGCAAGATGATCGTACTTGTCGGCTACTAGCTGACAAACCTAAAACAAGGTATATTTATTGTTGTAATGTCTTAACAGTATGTCCATACTTGATGGTAATAAAGGCAGGGTTGTGTTTGGTAAACAGAGAACCATCCTGGATAACTAGTTTGGCTGGAGTTGCTTGGGTGTAAACATCCTTATATCTGTAAAAAGTAGCTCTGTAAAACGAAGAAATGATTGATAGTTCATGTTGCTTGGGAAAGTGATGCTCACAGGCAGGAATAACTTCCTGTAACTTTCTGTCTGACTGCAAACTTGAAGAAGCCTCTGAATGAACAGATGGTCCACATGTCTGCAGGTTTTCCCTCACTGTGTTCAGCAGCTTGTGCAGTGCTCTTCTGGACAACCAGCTCCGTTTATCAGTCTTGGTGTGAACATTCAAGGATCTCAGCTTCTTTAAGAGTCTTTAAGTGTCCTTTCTTGTAGATGCCTCTGTGTTGTATGTCCAGTCTAGTCTGTTCTTCAGCTGAACTCCAAGGTACTTGTATTCCTCCATTACCTCAACCTCGCCTCCCAGGATGTCAACAGTGTTTTGTTTACTTCCGATTCTCCTAAAATCTATCAACAAACAACAAAGTACAATTTTAGAGCAGGTAACCAGTCTTTTTCTTTGCATTTTATTTGTTTGTAAATTAATATTAGAATAATCCTAATTTAACCATTGAGTTTTGCTCAATTTTCAACAATAAATCATCATAGTTTTCACACTTGTTCACAATTTCTTGTATGTTTCTATGTAAATAATATCAGCTATGAAGATACTGTGAAAAAAAAAGTATTTCAGTGAGTTCTCAGAGTTTAATATGAGCTATTCATTCACTATTCAACAGACTGTAAATGTTGCCAGTTATGCATACTTTTATTAAGTTCAAACAGTCAACACTGAAAAACATGCTGGTCAAATTTAACAGTGAAATTTGAGCTGAGCATCTTTTAAAGCAACAAACATTCGACACATTTATTGTTTGGTTTATAATTGTGCTTGTAATGATTGGTGATCATAAAAACATTTGACAAAGCATGCCCAAATTCAGCCAAGTTTTAACTCACTTTTAGAGGCAACATATTAAAAACAATGATTCTGAAACATCTTGTGTCTGATGAAGAAATAAGGGCCTGAAGTCACATCTGCAATGCTGAGTCACTGTTCAGTCTGAAAGTAGGACTTAGTTTATGAGCATTTTCTCCATCGGGACATGTCTGCAGCTCTGTGAGGCATCTGGTCACACTACGAGGCTTTTGATGCAAGAAGTCAGAAAGCAAAGAGACCCTAAAGTCAAAGACAGTAAGAGCTCTCCTGGGAGGTAGATTACCACAACCATCTCTACACAATGGACACATTTCATTCAAACACCTGAGCAGGTGCATTGTCTTAAACTTCAAACAGAAACCAAAGCAATGCCACCATAGCTTGGAAATACCTCCAGGATTAAAACACTTACTAACATAGCCACAATCAAGATATTAAAAAAATGTTGCTTAGTAACATCTGAGTAAATTTATTATAACAAATATTTCAGTTTATTTGACAGTTGCTGCTCACTTGTTCATGAAACCACACAAGGCACTGAAGGTGCACGTATTATTTTAAAACTTCTGAAACTCACAACACAAGCGTTTTTACTGAAGTAATTATTGATGCAGCAGCTCAACTACTGCCAAGCTTCTGATGCTTTCCAGAAGTCATTTTACTGCACCTGTGTTTGCTGACCAGACTGAGCTCAAAATGCTTGAGTGCATCATTATGGAAGTCTTTGATGACAGCACCAGAACCTCTTCCACTTTCTCCCTGTCTGAGCATTTACACCACCAAGACCAGAGGGAACTGGGTCATCCCTAATGGATGTTGGCAGGATGGAGAACCGAGCAATTCATTTCAGCCAATGCCAGCAGATTCCTTAATTAAGATCATTTAAAAAGGAGGAAGCAGGAAAATGAAACGAGTTATGCAGTAGTGGGGGCCAACATTGGCACACTGTTCTGACTGGCGGGCTTGTTTACTCACTCTGGGGTGGGTAAAGGAGATCCAGCAAGGACGCCGTGTCCTCAGAGATGTATTCCCAGCCAAATTAGAAAGATGGACTGGCAGCAGCTTTGCAGCAGGTGCTTTGTGGGAGCAAAGCCAGAACAGCATAAAGCTGCTCTGGCCTTCAAATGTTACTAGCTTCTCTCTTTCTCAATCGTAACTCAAAGAAAGTGATCAAATTCCCCCCTTATCTTTTCTGGTGGTGGTGGTGGGGGCTCCTAGGAGCCAAATGAGTAATGCCTGTCAAGCTTGTTAAAGTGCGCTGGCATCAGAAGCAAACTTGAAAACACAGAAACTGTGGCAGCTTCCCAGCTGTGCTTTTTATCTCGACCTGCACACAGATTTAGCTCCATCACCAGAATGCAAGGCTGTCACTCAAAGTCTAAAGTTATTCCCAAACCTGCAAAAGCAAAGACACTCAACTTCCTGTCAGCAGTACTTCTACAGAGAAACTAGTTGTGGCAGACTGTGAAATATGTAAACCATTGATATAATAGAAGATCTGTGTCAGTATGACCAGAATAAAGAAGTGAGAGGTTTAAAAACCCTGTTCTTTCTGTTTCTGTGTTCAAGCAACTTCTCCAAATATTTGTTAACAAGTGTTTTTAGAAGTTAAATCAAAAGGACATTTGGCAAATGCATTTTGACTCATCTAACGTCGTGAAGTGTCAAAGACGCAACAATCTCAATCAGCATCTGATCACAGCATTGTTCCACTTATGGATCAGACATGGACAGACCTGTAAAAGTGACGTAGAATCACAAAACAGCAGCTGTGATTTCATGAATTCATCACCAGAGCAGCAGCATCACTCCACCAGTCTCATCGGCACTCCATCAGCCTTTGATGAGCTGCTCTGTCGGCTCCCCCGTGACCCATTTTCACTCCTACTCATCTCTTCCAGACACATCCCCACTCGTCTCCTTCGCCACCTCTGACAGTTGCTAGTAGAATTAGGAAAAAGAAAATGTCCCTGTAGTGGAACAGCTTCTGACGAGAACCAATCATACACTGTCCAAATGCCTCCAGCTACTACAGAGAACATTAACATCAAAATTCAGAACACGCAACCAAAAATCTCATCTCAATATTACCATTAGGTACACATTTTCCCTGAATTTAACTAAATTTCTCTCCTGAATGAATAAAGTATTTTTCATTTTTAAAAAAAAGGTTTACTCAAACAGAGTATTAGCCACCTCCTACATTTCCTCATTCAATCATCAAAGCTGTAAAGATTTAAAGGTGACTACAGGTATCTAAATCACAGATAACACAGGCTTTTGGTTAAAAAGTCCTTCAAGAGGACATAAACCACAGTACAGAGAAGCTGCTGATGTCTCCATCACAACTAACACTCATATTTATCAGACTACTCCAGCATCTGATTGCATTTAACAACATGAGGTTTTCAGTGGGCATAAACTGGGCTGCTAGAGTCTTATATAGTGTTTATGTTTTTGATCCAAGCATGACCAACCACAAATCCACTGTATGATTATGTGGTGCAAGCAGAGAAAAAATTATACAAAGAGTCTAAACAGTAAATTATAACGCCAACCTGTGACGCTGAAGCTCAATTTATGATGTCTCACGAGGAAGACAGTAACACAAACAAGGGTGTAAAAGATATGACTGATTTGTTTATGTTTTATTCAGGTGATACGATTAACCTTTTTATCCCTAATGTTCAAATGATTGCAAATCAAAAGAGCATCACAAAGAACAGAAGGAATGAAGTAACAGGGTGATCTTGTGTAGCTCTGATTATATTTGTTACCCATCTTGGACTTCCTTTAACTGTGTTGCTTGGCAACAAGTCAGGCACATCAATTTCACAGAACCAGCTACATCTGTCTGTGCATCCTCGTTTGTCAGGAACTGATGAATTTCTAAAAAGTGCTTTTTGGTGCACTGCGTGCCCCTGACCAGTGGGAGTAAGGGATCAGAGAGGTTGACAGACTTATTCCCAAATCCCAAACGAGGGTCCATAACCAGATCAGAGAAATACACGGACATTTATGATGAAGTGCAAGGCAACATCTTAAAAAAAGGCCACATGAAACATTCATTTTATGGCACCAAAGTGAGTGACAGCACAGCCTTGGCTGCTATATACT
>JBAMHV010000017.1:5671643-5697765 GCA_037177535.1 Pseudomugil gertrudae | reverse complement strand
ATTGAACCAGTTTTGAGAACCAAGAGCCGTTGCTCAGGTGGTGGAAAACCAAAGAATCGGTGCCTAATCTGGCTCTGACTCTGAACTAGAACGGGAACCAGCCTGGTCGAAAAAGGCCCGACACCTTTAGCATTTTTTATTTAAGATGTTTTCAGAGTATCTGCAATGAAGTTGTTCATTTGTTGACTCAGTTGAGAGGTTATACATCTATAAATAGAAGTTTAGCTTTAAAATGAAAAATGCAAAGTGACTTTGCTTTGAAAAACCGAAACCAGCATAAGAGTAAAACAGAAGAAATGATCCAGATTAAATGTTTTGAACCACTGGTCCCAATTTATTGGCAGGCTTGTACTATGATTACATCAGCTACTAATACTTCACCCCATTCTTACCCCACTCTTGTTTAAGACATATTTATCAGTTCATTCATACAGAAAGCACAACGGTAGGGTATTCTACTACACAACAGTACCAGAACAAAACAAGAAAGATAATAAAGCACTAATGCAATAAAAAAGGTTAGGCTGGATTGAAACATGCCACCTGCATCTGCTTATGAAACACTGCATTGCAGAGGCAGCTGAC
This sequence comes from Pseudomugil gertrudae, assembly GCA_037177535.1. Lineage (NCBI taxonomy): Eukaryota > Metazoa > Chordata > Actinopteri > Atheriniformes > Pseudomugilidae > Pseudomugil > Pseudomugil gertrudae. Next base: position 5,697,180 of record JBAMHV010000017.1, on the reverse strand, counting down.
TGCTTGTGACAGGCCCAGATAAGAGCCTGGAGGCGTGTGTTTGCCAGCGATAGAGGCCTGGTACAAAACTGTCTAAAAGCAAGAGCACACAACATACATGTCATTGCTATCGGCTCCTCAAACACTGTAAGGGTTATTGCTTCTGCCATGCACCTGCAGCACGTAGCTGGGGCACCTTCCACAAAGCCTCCAGCCACACTTTCTTTTTGTTACTGTACCATGTGCTTAAGAAATGGGCTTAAAGTCCAATGTTCAATATTGACAAAACGTGCAGTGTCAAATACCTCTTTCTACACACTGCACCGGTTATCAGATTGTGTTTTGAAGGAAAGGTGTAAAATGATCTTGAGCTTAATATTGCTGCTCCTCACCCCAACTCAGAAGTGGAGCACTGGTGATTGCGCTCTACATAACCCTGGTTAGCTGTAAAAATGGTTTGTGTCTGAGGTTTAAAAACCCATTTCTCATGTGGGTAAAGACTACCCAAAACTATGACAAATATATATATATATATATATATATATATATATTTTAATCAAATTCAAACATGACACTACAACCACACTCATGAATGAACTATCACTCTCATGGCTGGTTAGACCCAATTACTGTATACTTCTTACAAGGATCTAATGCACAAGTTACAAACAACAGGATAGCATATTCTTTATACAAAGTGTTTTCTAATAATAACATTTGTGAGAACATCTGGACAATAGTTATTATTTGACAGTAATTAGCGTGATATATGTGAAAGACGTTCATATAACAGGTAATTATAGCCTGGCTAACGCGACTCAATTTTTTCCTCATTGATGTGGCTCGTATCGGACTCACATTAATTACATCAGCACGTCATTCTAGATCAGCTTAATTTCCTATATGAGGCTATATGAGATTTTATTGGATTAAAATATGGCCATTTTTTTTTAATCAATGTTCACTGCAGCACAACCATAATGCGAGCAGTTTCCTATGTAGATTGAAAAGTGCTCGCTTCCTCTGAACTACTCCACTATAAATTACTTTGTGCTTGTCTCAAATCTAATCCCCTGAGGGGTTCTTACAAATATAAAGGTTTTCTGTGGTTTTAATTTTACATAAGTGAAAAGGTTTCTACAGCATTGTGTCATTCAGCTGGCATTTATGCAGCTCATAAATGAGAATGTATTGCCGGATCACCTGGCATTATAACACAAATTAAACTTAAACACACACTTAAACACATATTGGATAAAGCCACAAATTACATAAAGTTCACATTTTAGTTGAAGTCATCTTATCTCACAACAAAATAAATTATAGTGTGCACCTCAAATCAAACTCATGAAGCCAAATGCAGTAATTATACTTGATTTGCACTTAAAGCACCTAAGCTGTAGAAAAACCATGCTTAGAAGAGGTGAGGTCGGTTGTGTGTGGATCCCAAATAAATCATACACCCAAATATTTCTAATAAATACAACAAAGATTAGGCTTTCATCTCTCCATGTAACTAACAAACTAATAAGTCTTACCCCACTCTTGTTTAAGATTGCAAATCTTTCTTAAAATATCAATCAATAAAGTGTCATATATTGCCATGTTGGAGCTCATCAAGTGTGCTGTAAAACTATTTCAATGGGCTTCAAAAAAATTGTAAGTGCAGGAAAAAAAACACCTGTGCACACTAAAAACTCCTGGATTAATTCTTCTACCCAACTGGGTTACTTATCTTGGGTTATATTTGTGGGTCATTTTTTAGTGCCACACTCAGTTCTTAGGTTATAGAGATTTTATTAATATGGGTTATTTTTTCAGTAGGCTAACCCGTTAATCGAGTTAGATAAACATGCATTTACCAATCAGAGAGCTTGCTCTAAGCTACGTGTTACTTAATACGTCATCACCTGTTTGCACTACAAACTATAGACTGCATATAAAACACAGGGGTCGAGGATAAACCCAAGCACTTTGGCTTGTTTTCACTGGAGTGTTGTGTATTAAATTAATCTTTTTTTAATTATAAAAATATATTTTATAACATCACCTACTATCATACAATATCCAATGTAGTATTAAAAACACACTTTAGATCTAATTGGCCCTCTGGGGAGCGTCATTTACATATTTCCCATCATTGGAAATTATGTTCTGCTCTAAGATCTTCTGACATTCATGATCCAATTAATTTAACATAATTTGTAGTTTAAAACCCACTTCAGCCTCACTATGATGTCTGTTCTATATGTTTAATTAATATGAAAAACATATAAAAGTTTATTTAAACTGACCAAAAGAAACGTAGTGACTTAATTCAAGATTACAAGTCAAATAAATATAGGTGTTAGGTATATTTGATCATTAAAGCTGGTTATTAATTCAACCAAATAAATGGGTTGATTTGAATAACCCAATATTTGGGTAAAATTACCCCCAACAAAATAACCCAGGAGTTAGGTTATTTTTAACCCAGGATTTTTTAAGTGTGTGATTTTCTTTTTAAATGGCAGTAACCTGTAAACGTGTTGTCTTGGTCTCTAAAACACACAAATATTGAATTGTCTGCATATAATAACAGTTTATATTTTGCTTTCAGTTTTGGTTGTTGCTTTTGCACTCCTTCAAGATTATACATTTCTTCTTAGACTGAAATTATTTTTTAGTTTTCTAAGCGAGTTATATTCCCATCGTCATAAGACTTTCTGAATATTTTATAATCAAACGAGCAGAATAATAACGCACTGTGTTTGATAACTTACAGAATCGATTAGCCTGCTTGTGCAACGGCATTAGACATAAAGAGCCAAATGTTTTGGAAATCACAGATTAACCAGAAAAAGGGATTTAATTATTACGCACCGTTTACGAACTATTAATAAAGGGTTAAGGTCATTTATGATCACTTTATGCAGAATCAATTAATCAATTAAATGTTCGTAGATAACAGCAAAGTGGCGTCTTTATTCGATCCTGTAAAGTAGACAATAACACACAGCAGTACTTCAGTAGTCAGTAGTCCATTATAGTACACTTTCTAACGAAAATAAGGAAGTTTTTAAATAAATAAATCCAGTCATTGTGACAAACTGTTGTGATTTCCCGTCAAGCTAGGTTAGTGCCATTAGCATGTTAGCTTTTCAGCTGGACTCACCTGTCCAGATTCTGCTGCGTGTCCACTGCATTTTGTTCTGCCATTGTCACAGACAGTGGCAAAAAGGTGAGGCGCTGTCTTCTTGAGAGATTAAATTAAATGCGTTATAAATTAAGCATTAAATAACACTCTTAATGATATACTTCAACGGAGGTCGGCGTTAAATCTCCTGCTAGCTAACTAGGCCTTTGTGTTGATAGAGCGCGTCAGTCACAAACATACCCAGTATTAAGCATAAAACTACTCCCACGGGGTCATAGTTGTCTAAATAGCATTTCCTTGCGGTCGATACACTATTTCGAGTAAAAATCCTCTTTAAACCTGTTATGGCCTCGTTTAGTATGCCCGTTTGACTCCATTGACTGGCCGTCTGAGGTAACACACAAAAAGCACTGCGTCTGCGTGATTGCGTCATCACAACAAAGACTACGCCGCAAAGGACTCCTTTACCTGACATGGGAGATGTAGTTTCATGATTATTCGTTCATTTTCCGCCCCGTTAGGTCGATTCAGGGTCGCCTATATCACAACTAATATTATATGAAGGGCAGGGTACACCCTGGGTAGGTCGCTAGTCCATTGCAAGGCCAACTCAGAGAGGCAAACAACCTTCACACTCACTTCTAAGGACCATTTAGAGCAGTGGTGCACAAGTCTGGTCCTTGAGATTGGGCCTAGATCCTGCAACACAGAATAGACCACTGTGGCCTCACAGCAAAAAGGTTGCTAGTTAGAGCCTCTGCTCAAGGGAGGTTCAAACAGTGACAGTGGAGTTTGCTCATTGTCTCCCAGTAAGTGTGGATTCTACTCCAGCTTCTTCCAGTCCAAAGGCATGCGTAGGTTAGGCTAATTGGTCACTCTAAATTGTCCCTACAAGTATAAGTGTGAGTAGTTGTTTATCTCTCTGTGTTCATCCTGAGATTATATTATATTATATCGGTCTCAGTGGTATTTTAAATCCTCTTTACTATTATTATTTTAAAATAGGCTTAAACCATGGGGACACTTGCAAACTATATGAAACTATATTCTTTGTCATGGTAAATGTGCTTTTGATGAATATTTAAGAAATGGATAGTCATTTTGCTACTAAAAATATACTGTATTGGCCTTGGTGTTCATATTCGGTCCTTGAGGGCCGCTGTCTTGCATGTTTTCAGCGTTTTCCTGCTTCACTCAAATTAATTGTATCCAACAGTCCAACAACAACAACCAAGTTTTAATAACTCACAAATGTCTGTCAGGAATAAAGGGAAAACCTGAAAGGGTTGTAGCCCTCGAGGACCGGAGCTTGACACCCTTATTGGCTATTTTTGAACCAAGCGATCAAGAGGAACAAGTTTGACAGCATCTCCACCTCAATAAACTACAACTCCCAGCAACCACCTCGGCACCGTCCATGCGCCGCAGTCAATCAGCTGTTGAAGCAACTGCTGACTACTTCGGCACAAGGGTAGCTCGTTTGTCATATCTAAACCCTGACGGGACAAACAGAAATATTTTTATTCAGTCACAAAAGGTGAACGATAAAGGTAATTTGACTTTCACGCTGGGCGGTGTGACATATACCAGTGTTTGCATGCTGCTTTGTCGTTTGTAAGGGGACACATTTGGATTAGAAGGGGATTTAATGGCAAGACAGTTTGATGAAATGTAAAGCGGATATCTCGGTCAGCGCGACAAACTGGCAGCTGAAGGGTCAGGGCTTTTTTTGGTCAGGGTGTGCAGAAAAGGGCCGGTGAGGTGAGCCAATGTGGGCTGCTGATTGTGCTGCTTTGATGACCTTGGAAGCATTGCTCTGGAGGAGAAAAACACGGATTAACCGGTGGGCTGTTTGCAACGCATATTATTGTGATTGTATTTTAAAGTACAGTTTATTTTACCACAGTTATGGTGCTAAATGACCCAGCTTATTATTCTTCAGACTATATTGCATCCTTATTTTATTGAGAGGCCTTAGTATAAGAGCTGCATGTTAGCACTTCTTTAGTTAAATCCCAACTGTTTTACTGGTTTACATTTAGCATTATTTTTTTTAAAACCCTGCATTAAATAACGCAAAATCTGGTTGTTATCTGTCAGAATATGATCAACCTCAGTGTGCAACTTAAGGTTTTCTTTCTCTCTTTTGTGATAATTGTTTAATTTAACACGAAAGCTGGGTTTCTGAAAATGACATTTTCTTCCTGGGTTAATCTGCATTGTGTTTGATGAGCTTTTGCAAGGTCCTGTCTCGTAAATGCAAAGTGACATAGGCTTATTTAGTTTTTTAAAGGCTCAGCCAATACTATGAATAGAGGACATTCAGTAACTTTATCCTATTAGTGCCTTAAAATGCAAAGTATACATAATGTATTAGAAGCGGCGCTTGTGTCAATGCGGACTTGGAGCAGAGTATCTTGTTGTGCAACGATAAAAAAATAATCTCTCCCGGATTTCCGTATTCGCTTGGTTTATAAACTTTAATTCACACTATAGGCTCTGATAAAGACATTTCATTGTAACAGAAACGTATCCTGCAGCTTGAAGTAGTGCAAGCTGCGTCACTTTCTACTGCGGTAAAAAAAAATCCATCTAAGTGTGTCGTTTCTTTCGGAAGTCATAAAAAAATGTAGGATCTTGTGTTTTGTCGACATGGTCGAGTCTTTTCACCTTGCTGAAGGACAGCTGTATTTACTGACGTATGTAAATGAATATAGGGGAGGTCCTTTGGTAAAAATCAGCTCCGGAGTTCCTGCGTGGAAGGAAAAACGAGACGTGGCGAAATCTGGTGAATATCTGCTGCGATCCAGTGTCCGCATATAATTACTTATGATTCACTTTGTAGCTTTAGTGTTTAAGCTATTTCCACATTTTCTTCTTCTTCCTCTTTTTCGGCTAAATGAGTGATCTCGCTTTGAGCTGCAGGTCCCTTTAACATCTTATCCCGCGAGCCCGCTAAATGTTATCCCCAATTATAATTAGTAGACCTAATAATTACTCATCATGTCTGTTTGCCTTGTTGCAGCTCAGTAAACCATGCAGGATGATTTACTGATGGACAAAAACAAAGCCCAGCCTCATCATCAGCAGGATCCAACCCAAGTAGACCCTCCTCCTTCCACACCGACACCGTCATCGGAGCCCGTTTCTTCATCCGACTCGGAGAGCCCGTCGACCGGGAGCAGTCACGCGCTGAACAGCGGCAACAAGGACAAACCAGTGATGGAGTCGCCGATCCTCCCCGGCTTGAGCTTTCACCACCAGCCTCAGGAGACCGGCGGCCCCCTTTCCTCTCCCTCCTCTTCGTTTGGGAGCACTTGGTCCACGGGAACCACAAACGCCGTGGACGACAGCTTTTTCCAAGGAATACCTTCCGTGAATGGAACGATGCTTTTCCAGAACTTTCCCCACCATGTCAACCCGGTTTTTGGGGGGAATTTCTCGCCTCAAATCGGCCTGTCTCAGCAGCAACAGCAGCCCCAGCAGGGGAGGTCTCCTGTCAGCCCGAGCCAAGGCCCCTTTCCCCAGAGAAACGCTTACCAGACCATCATGAATAACACTAAGGGGTCTTCGTCATCTTCCTCTGCTTCTTCGTCTTGGAATAATCATCAAAACGCCGCATGGAGCACAGCCTCCAACCCGTGGAGCGGGCTGCAGGCGGGCAGAGACCCGCGCAGAGCGGTAGGAGTCGGGGTTGGAGTCGGCGTCGGAGTGCCGTCACCCCTCAACCCGATCTCTCCGATGAAAAAACCTTACACCAGCAATGTTATAGCACCCCCCAAATTCCCACCACGACCCGGTCCTCTCACACCAAAGCCCTGGATGGAGGACAGCGCATTCAGGACTGACAACAGCAACAACATACTGCCTTTCCAGGTAAACTTTCATCAAATAAGCTTCATATATATACATCAGGTCCTGAGACAGAAATCTAATATTAAAGCTGGTTTAACAACAATAAGGTCACCCTGATTCCGCCCTGGGAAGTCATTATTAATCCAGAGAAGGCAGAAATAAGTCTTAAATCACTCAACCTCTCTTTTCATAGATAAGTTATAGCACCACATTTCTTTATGCAGCTGGTCTATATCATATCTTATCAATGCCATATAAGTCGAATAATTGATCTACCTCTAAAATGTCACAGTTGTAAAACATAAGGTCTTTAAAAATGACTGCTTTCAGCTGTTTTCATTTTATATGTATGCAGGAGTAATGTGGAGAGCAAATAAATCGATGTGTTTATGAATGGTGATAGATATTTGTGGGATGAAATACCCCTGGACCTTTTTGCTCAGTGTTATTTATTTGGTTATTTTTTCTGCCACTGTGGGGTTTAAATGAAACACCAACTCTCTCTTGTAACGGGGAAGGACTTCTTGATTTTTAATAGTCTACTTTATTTAAAAGAATGTTTGTCGTAAAATAAAGCAAGCTGTCAAAAGATCAAGCTTCACAGAAAGTGGATTACAAGAGTTTTTTTTCTCAAAGTAGCCTATATCAAGTTATACTTTGTACTAATTAAAATGCTTAAAGTCTGAGAAGAACCTGACAGCTGGTGAATCTTTTGACCATTAAAATGAACATTTATGCTCAGTTAAATGGAGGCTAGTGATGGTATTTGGGCTAACTTATTGTTATACCCTATTGCATGGTAGGAGTAGTATTCAAAACTCTATTTGCCACAGTACCGGAAGTTATCATATTCACGTTGGTTTGGTTAGTAAAGTGGGCGTGGTCAGAGTGCAGTACCTATTACCTATAGATACATGTTAAAATAGGATGTAAATAAAAATAATAACTATCCTAGTGTCTTAGATGCCCAGAAGTAGCCATTTAAAAGCTGACATGACTGACTGCTTCTGTTATGAGAGGGGTATATGAGTTAAGGCTAAAAATGTGATGTTAAGTATTATTTCTGAAACAAAAAATTCTGGTAACAAGGAAATGAACATTCACAGTAATTTCAAGTAACCATAATAGTATAAATAGTGATTGAAATGATATTTCAGCCTTTACATTATTTATGTTTTTTAGTTAATCACCTTTTTCACCCAATCCAAAGGTTTCAGTTTGGTTTAAAATCCTTTGCTTTCTTTTCTCTCACACTGCCTGGTCCATAAAAAGTCGTCATAAACTAAAATATTTCCTTAAACTGCCTTCAGCTTTGATTTACAGCCCACATTTTGCAGTGGGATTGTTTCAGAAAGCTTCTGCAAAGTCACAAGATTTATTTTAATCTATTGTTGCTTTTTATTCTTTATTTTTAACCAAGAGTTTGTACTGATGATGGGAGACTCCTACCACAGTCTTCTCCAGCACATCTCAAAGATTCTCAATGAGGTTAATAAGGTCTGGACTTTGTGGTGACCAAACCATGTGTGACATTGACATCTCATAGTCCCTGAACATCTCTTTAGCAATCACAACACTATGAAAATATATATATATATATATATATATATATCCGTGCCATCATGGAGGGAAAAAGCCATTGATGGAATAACTTTTACTATATAACACTGGATCTAATAACAGTATAATGGCAGAACTTTAGCTGTATGAGCTTCTATGATGCTCAGAAGGATCAGCAGTTTTCTTGTTCATATATTTTAAGGGGCTTAAAATAGAGCTAAAGTCCACATCTGAGGGAAGAGTTGACAAACATGAGCTGCACTGATATTATATAGCTTTTTCATATTGCTGGTAACATGCTTGATCTATGTTTAGCTATGCTGCCTGACAAACAAGCCAGCATATTAAATCAGCCAACCCGATTCTCCCTCCTTATTTTACCAACTTAAAAGGAGTATTGTTTATCGATTTTAAAGAAGGAACAAGTTCAAGCCAAACGGGTGACTCTTCAATGCATAGAAGACTTCACGTTCAGAAGAAATGCAGCCGGACACAAGGTGAAATTCCAGTTGTCTTGAAACAGAGCCTTAAGAGGAGGTCGTAGTTTTGTTTGAGTCTGATGCCTCTCTAGTTTTTATTTCTGAGTTTTCTCTTCTGAGAGTCTCCATCTGTGTTCTTTTGGCTGGATTATAGCGCAAGTTATTACCAGGAGACAAGGTCAGGGGGTCACATGTCACTATGGTCTGTTTGCTGAAGGCAACTATTACAGATGAAGTACATCTTTATTTTACTCATGTGGTCAAACTTAACACTACTGATTAGTTTCCTCTCATGGTTGTCTTGATATAACAGATAAATACGGTACTCATCTTCTCAGTTGTTGCATTTAAATTGCATCTACTGGAACTGGGTTGTTCTTTTAAGATGAAAATTATATGCAAAAAAAAAAATCTTTCTGGTGTGTCTGCAATGCACTGGGTCCCTGATTGTACCTCACACCTACCTGCTTAACAATTAGACTCATAATTGCAGAACAGCTTTCACCAAGACGCAAGGCCGGTGCGCCGAAGTGAAACTCAGGGAGCAGGCAGGATGCGCACAACAAACACAGATCCTGCAGCATTGTGTGGATCACCAGCGATGGATGGTCTTGTTGTCATTGTTTTGAACTCCCTCTATATTCTTCACATGCTCCCGATGAACCGCAGGCTAAAACTCAGTCACGTGTTTCTCTGATATGTGCTCGTACTCGCCTGCTGCGGGTGGAAGGTTAAGGTATTTATGGCATTCAACTTAACATGTCAGTGTCGGGCTGGAGATGCAAAGTCACACAAGCTTCTCGTGAGGTCTGCTGACGTGAAATGAGGGCAACTGCAATTATTTAGTGTTGAAACCGATCAAGAAAGACGTAAGCAGGTAGGCAGACAGGTGTGGTTTCCCAGACAAATGCGTCTGCGTGCAAAACAGGAGGAGCTTAGAGGTGTAACCAGTTTGATTTACATGTAGAGCTTCATGTGGTTAGACTTAGACTTCTAATTTTCTCATTTTGTTAGTCAGCGAGACAATCTTCTGTTCTGTTGATATGATTGTCAGAGTTGGTGAAGCGGGAAGGTTCGTTGATGGGTTGTAAATGAGAAAAACGACAGCATTTATAGTACGGCTGCGGATATTCAGATTTTTTTCCAACCCAACAATAAATACAGGAATATTCAACATGACTTGAGCAGCGCTTTAGGTTATGCTGCATGTCCTGACTTTATAACTTTTTGTGAATAAGTATGGCTTTTGTCTGTATTTAAGTTATTCTTCATGTTTGTTACACATATTTTTTCTAAGACCTGAGTAAATGTTTTGTTCACGACTGCCCTCACTGGAGTAGCCTTAGATAAAACCTCGTAGGCTCCTTTTCATGTTTGCGGGTTTAAATGGACAGGCGAACACATAAACATGATGAGTTTGTTTGCTTCCTACATTGCAGGACCTGCAATGTGACGATTGCACAAACACACATTGCGATAACGCTCTAATTTAAAGTGGCAGGTTCATGAATAGGGCTGTGAATTGTTTGGATGTTAGCAAATCTGATTGTTTTCATTGAAATCTATTGTAACATATAACTAGTTTTACTTATAAAGGAGGTCTAATGTATTTGTATTAATAGGAAACCTCCTCATATAAATCTTTAGATATATAGCTGTTTATGAAGCACATCTATATTCATAAAAGCAGGTTTGTCTAGAGCTTGGAATGTGAAAATGTCAGCCTGTCCAGGGAGAATTTCTTTTTAGGACTCGTCTAAGGGTGAAATAAGAAACTGTTAAGAACAATTAATTCCTAAATTATGTTGCAGTGTGTATCCCCTCCCTGGTGTTGTTTTTTTACTTCCTATTTGGGAATGAGTTTCAGTTCTTAGCCTTAGTACACTGCATGAGCCTGCAATCCCAACTTCTACATCTGTCCGCCCTCATTTATCCAGAGTGGACTTTATTTTTTTATACTATTATCCTCCATAAATGCTTTTGTTTCTTCTTTGTGTGTCATGAGGAAGATGAGCTGCTTTCTAGCCGGTATAAAATAACATGAACCCACATTCCACACTCTAGTAATTTCTGCAATGCGTTCAAGTGAAAAGTCTGTTTGGAAATCTAGTGTATGCTTCCTCTTCAGGTTGGTTGATCCTACAGTGAGTTCTCCAGCTGCTGCGCATCACCGCGTTCATCCACATGTGTCAGAGAGGAGGGGAAGAGGCAGAGGAAACTGAAAGCTCAGCGTTTTAAGTGTTTACCATTTGTACCAAGTGGGCAGATTTTTATCTGCGTGGCGCTGTCGGCTCCAGAGTTGGGGGGAATAACGCTTTTGAATGCTCAGCCGAATGGGCAACAATAGCCGTGGTGTGCAAACAATGTGTTCCCAGCTTGGCCAGCGGACACAGGACACAGCTGCCAAGCTCTGCTTAGGTGTGTTCTCTGGCCTTACCTTTGGCACACATGTCGCTCTCATCAATGCATTCTCACACCATGGGAAGCAAAGCATTTAATCAGCAGTGAGTGGTTCAGGTGTCCTAGTTTAGTGTGGTTCACTCCATTCCAGAATAATCAGTCGACCCTATGAGATCAGTGGGCTTCTGGGCAGATTTGCAGGCAAAGACCTGATGAGACACAAATAATTCACAGGAACAATCTGAAACACTTGAGGGCAGATCCAAAACCTGTCTGATCAGGTGGAACTGATTTCCAGTCAGATTGATTTGATGGCAAAAAGCCACTTTAGTAGGCATGTACTCCTCCTAAGATCTTATGTAACTTTAGACATGTACACATTTTTAACATTTGAGACTTTTTGTTTAATTTGTTTTCATTCCGTTGAGAACAAATAGAACAAAAAGCTTATTCTTCTGGTGGCATTAGCCTTGTAACCCATATCAGTGCAAGAGGATCTGAATACTAGCCCAATCGATCAACATTAAATTGATTGCCGTCAGTGTTCCTTCTACTTAATTGCTGTTAAGGAGGATTTTCTGCTTCTTTATTATCTACAGCTGAACATAAATAGAGAATCGTGCAGTTTTTAGATACCAGGTGATAAATCCACCTTTTTGGGGAGTAAGTGGTGGATAAATTGGTAATGAAAGAGACCAGAGAGTTTCAGTGATGGCTTAATTTTGCACAGTTGACAGCCCACACTAGAAGGTACAAACCCCCAGAGGCTCAGCAGTGAACCGAGGAATACTTCATTAATTACAAGAAAGCTCAACAGGTGACGCCAAGCAGACAGATTTCTCTTGCCTGTAGCACTCCCAGCTTAATGTTTACGCTTTCATTTGCTTTTTAAATGTGAAAAAGCTTCTGATTTACATGCATTTCATCTGTGATGACTGTCTCCCCCAAGGCTGCTGCATGCTTTCTATTTTCAACCTGTGGAATATCGGCCCAGATCCCTCATTTATATCAGCTCAGTGGATCCAAGAATTTAAGCAATGCTTCTACTTTTTTATTTTTTATACCAAACTGGTGCTGTTATAGATTTGTAATAAGTTGTGAACATAAGCCATGGTAAATGTTTAGGCAACCTTTACATGTATAATGCATAAATAAATGTTAGGATCTTACCCTGTTGGAGTCTCTGATGGACTTTTTTTGACTGTTTTGAATTTGACCTTTTTATATTTAACATTTAAAACAGTTTTCTTTGCAATGTTTGGTATCATACGATTAAGCAAATTCTCATTTGGGTAAATTTACTGTACTTTTTACATGAATTTCAGTGTGTTACACATCACACCCATTATCAAAGGAGAAAGTTGCTTTCCTTTCAAACATGAAAACCATAAATCTGTAATGGTCTGGCAAACTGTCCGGCGTTTACTTCGCCTCTCACCCGTTGATTGCTGGGATATGCTCCAGCACCCGCTACCCTGAACTGGAGGAAGTGGAATGGAAAATGGATGGATGGCTGGAAAACCATAAATATGCTTTATTTTGGTCACATTATGGTTTCTTATGCAGTGCTTCCTGGGGGTTTGAAAGGTCACACAAATCTGACGGTGGTTTTTGTCTTTGGTATTTATGCACATATTTTCCCTGACTCTCCAAACCTCTTACAAATTTGATGTTAAAATACTGAAACTCTCCAATCCATCTTTGGTGATTACTCATTTTTATACCCAATTGTGACACCCTCACCTGTCAAATAATATGCTAATATATAGTTATGTAGAATTACATATTTTAAACTGTGTTGAAAGCAACAAGGTTTGTATGTTGGTTTGTTTATAGGTAATAAATGAACAATAACAAATGAGCAATTTGCAGGTTAAACATTTTTTTCTTGCATTTTTTAAATTTTAAGTTAACTGTTGTCAAAGGAAGTTGGTATATTACATAAAGTTTATAGGCGTGATACTGCAGATCTGTACGTGTATTAGTAATAAAGTGTGTCCCTCACTTTGCTCATTTTTTGTTTGAGCCACTGTTTGCACTCCATTCCTGAATTTTTCCGTAATGTTTTTGTGTTGCAGGACCGGAATCGGCCCTTTGATGCTTTTAGCTTGCACTCTTTGGAGAATTCCTTAATGGATATGATAAGGACTGACCATGACAAAGGTAAACCACACCCTGCCAGTGGTCCACCAATGACTATCGCTGATATTATATGGAGGAATCATTTTGCAGGTTAGGAATATTCATACGTCCATGCTTACCCTAATTAGGTTGTTGTTGCTTTGGTTTCTTTTTATTGCTTCATGGGCATATATCACATTTGATTTATTTTTCTATTCGCCAATCTGTTAATGAACCCAGTTTGAATCATCATGCTCTGCTTGAAATTTGAAGAGTAAATAACATGATGAGCCTTACCTGCAAAATCTGACATGTTTTGTTGTTTGTTTGTGAGTGCGTGTGCACACAGGGGTTTTATTCATTTACAAAGTGTCTTTTTTTATTGATTAAATGTTCTGATTATGAATCAGTTGATCATGTCCTGATGTCACGTTACTTTTCTTTTTTGATTAAAAATTTTTAACTAGTTGCCACCCAAATAACATTTTAAACTTGTGACAAACTGATTTGTAGCTTCAGGATTTAATCAGTGTTGCTAAGCAACAGTATTTTCTTTAAAGTGAGATGTGTTTTCATACATAATTTTATCTTTTGGAATATAAGAAGCAGCTTTCACCCAGATGGGGCTGGTCAGGTTTGGTGTAGGATTTTTTTATGCTTCCCCATTCTCCCATCTTAACAATAGAACGATCGTTGGGAAGGTTGCATAATGAGCAGACCATGTAGTTTTCCCATCCATAATGTCTGTTTTTTCAATCTTGTGCTGAGCATGCATTGTTCCAGCAAATGATCATCACCCTCCATAATCAGCTTCACTGGAAAGGTGTTGTAATGTCCTGCAGGGCCTCCCTTGCTAGTGTTTATCAAAGCACAACAAATACAGAGGAGATATGAAAAAGCCCAGGGAGGGCGGTGTGCGTTCTTTGCATGCTTCGCCCTGTCGTCGTCATGCAGCCTCTGTGGTGCAGAAAGCTACTGTGCAAACCAGAGAACCTCCACCATGTTACCATACCTTACTCAGTGTCTGAGACTGGCCCTGTGGCACATTTTAGATCACAGCTTTACATATTAATGTGCATGATCTCATTACATACTGTTTAATCTGTTAAAGAAAAAGTTTTTTTGTGGCAAAATAACGATGAGATACGAGTCACCTTGAGTAAATCTTTTAGGTTGTTTTTTGTTAATAATATAAGAAACTGTCTAACTTTGTGAATCAGAAGTGTACTAATCAGTAGAATCTGTGGCTTTACTTTGTTAGGATTTAGTAGTATTTCTTATCATTTATAATTTGCACTACATGAATTATTTCCTTAATTCATCCTAGAAAAAATATGAATCAACATGGAGCTGTTGCAAAGTTTTTAGTTTTATTTGCAGTAACCGCTATTATTATTATTATTATTATTATTATCATCATGTGATTACATTGGAATGCTAGTCAGCAAGTGAATCATTAAAAAAGAAGATTCAAGAGGATGTGTCTGCAGAATAGATGGGGATGTTTTCCAATAAGATATCTTTCCTAAATATACGAGTAGCTAATCAACTTGAATGTGGGCACCTTGTTGGTTCAGAGAAAAGAAAGTAGGTAAGTTACTGCTTGAGTGACCATTTTTTGTTTATTGGTGTTCTTTCATTGAATATCACTAGTTTGAACTATTATAGTTTTAAAAACAACATAAAATTAATTGACACAACGCTTCACTTCACTAGACCCTGTGTCTGGCTCCCAACAGTATTTGTGAACACAGACGCAAATGGAAATAAAATTCAACAGACATGTAACAAAGTCATGAATATCTTAAGTAGTGAATCATTTTCTTAATTCCCTGGAAATGGTTGATAATGTTGTGTTGCTGCCGTGTTGCTACACAGCTAGATTAATGGAGATGCTTACAGGTTCCGTTTTGAGCCGTTCAACAGAAAAAAGACACATGGAAATGTGTATGTTAGTCCTTTTCACCCTTTTTCAACCACTACTAAACCTGACACATCAACTTTATTCTCCATCAAAGTTTGCAAGCATTTAGATTGGGTTCAGACTTTAATATCTACCATTTTATTAGTTTTTACCCAAATAATTTATTGTTTTTTTCTTTTAAATCTGGCGTTCTGCTATAGGGAGACCACTCACCAGCTGAATACAACCAGTCAGAACTAATTAACCCAGCAGGCCTAGTTTTACATTCCCAACCTTATGGTTACCACCCACATCCATCCCATCACAGACATTTTTTGCATACTTCTCATTGTGCCTGGAATAGCTGTTATTCCTTGAGTGTTTTTATGAGTCCCAGTGTGACAGAAAGACGGAGAGCATTTGCTCTCTGATGTGAATACAAGTGCTTCTTCTATGGAAAGTGTTTGGAGAAGAGTTGACTTGGAAGTGTTTGTCTCTTTGTGAGAGATACTGTATTGCTACTAATCTCTCAGACTTTCTAAAAGCTCTTATTTGAGCGCAGGTCCGCTGGGATGGCAGAACAAACAGACCCTTTTTGCTGCAACATGAACACACACACAAACACCAGCTTTATGTCGTTTCTGAACTGGGTCAGCTGAGATCATGTGCACAGAATGAAGCAGCACACCACACACACACACACACACACACACGCACACACACAAGAGATTCTCCCCTTGGCCTGGAAAAACATCACCAGTTTGACAACAGCCGCTGCCGCTGCTGCCAGCAGCAGCATTACTCTCATACACACGTGTAGGAAACGCACATCCAGGTTGTTGCTAAAATGCAAACTGACTGTGACATTCCATGCAAAGTACCCTCACCTCACACACACCCTTATCTGAGACTGCCACCCTTCACCATCAGTAGGCAAGACAGCTCAACGTATACCCTGTCTGTAATGTGCACACTCCTCACACACGCACACACAATCTCCCAGATGTTGTCACCAACCACCTGAGACATCCAGACGTGTTTTAAGTCCCTTTAGTCCTTGTGGGAGCATTGTGTGGGTCTGAACACACACTGGCTCACATTGCCTCAGCTGCCCTGACTCACGTGATTTTACTCGTACACCAGTTACCATTTTCATGTGTCATTTTGTGTGTTTGAAAGCAGCACTCAAAGGAGCTGAATTTATAAAGGGTGGCAGGGACTGAAAACGGAGTTCAGCAGTGGATGATTGATAATTGTTGGTCGGTTTGAAGAAGCCTGGTTGAGATTACACACTCCTGAGTGATCTTATATAAAGACTGGGTGTTTCTTGGGTGGGTGTTGATGCTTTAGGATAACTTGCTTCTAGAAAAGGCTTCCTAAACTGCTTGCAGACTGGTTAGAGCTACCAATCCTCTCACCTGGAAAAAGATGTAAGGATATGACTCAGCACTTAAATGTGTCTTATTGGAGTGAAATGAAATGTATCTTATTTAACCTAGTAAGAAACTGAGGGAAGTCTCTCAGGGGAAGCAAACTGATAGTGTTTGGTTTTGTACACCTGTCAACCGGGCCACTGATTGAGGGAAAATGTAAAATATTAATTTTAAGCATAGCTTAGGTCTGATGAGTAACGTTAAATTTCAGCCATGTGCTTCTTTTGAAGGAATTATTGGGTTTTTTTTCCCTGCAAACCTTCATAACTGTAAAGCCCAGATGTTGCTCCTATAGCTCCTCACAAGGTGAAGTTGTGCTGCAAAGAGCTCTACGATGCTTTAAGTTAAGGAAAGAGATTTAGTCTGGATCATGCTGCTTTGAAACATCCATGTAGAGTTAGGTTTTCTCCTCTTTTGTTAAGGTTCAGAGACGGGTCAGATGAGCAGTGAGATGTGGCCAAAGGGCAGTATTTGGTTAGGCAAATGTTCCACCGACAAGCCGGTTGTGACCTCTTGAACTTTATAGGCATCATAGTTAGCAACACACAAGATGATTTCATGTAAAGTGGGATGTCCCTGTACTTTAAACGGCCTATAATGACGGCATTGAGATAAGCTGATGTGTTTATTGGCTATGTTAAAGGTTAGCTCACACCTTGCCTCCAATAAACAACATTATCAGAGTGCAATGTTTTGGTGGAGCATTCAGGATTCCTGTAAGCATGACCAAGCTTATCCAGCCTATGCTACAGAACAGGTCTGGGCTTGTTTTTACATTAAATGAGCAGTTTGTCCTGATTTCACAAAGTGTAAACGCTGTCGCAAGCAAGCATGACTCTTCAGGGTTAACGGAAAGTTGCTCTAATTATGTGAAGCACACATTAGGCTTTATCTTTTTTTCTGCAGAGCTGCATGAAAATGTCGCGCCACCTGTCTCTCAATTTACCTTCCGAGGACGTAATTTTTCTTAAGTTTTCCCAAATTTTTGTAGCTTTACTGTGGACATTAGTCGCTCTTTGTTACTCACTTTCAGCATCAGGCGCTTTGTTAGTGTTATTTTATTCCCTTTTATATCATTGCATTTTCTTCATTTCAGCTGGTGGCAAGAAACTGTACATATCCCAGTGAGGTGCCATGTGCAGTCATGTCCTAAATGTAAGAAACTGTAGTGAAGTGGACAAAAAACATCTTAGGGAAAGAAACGCTTAGGTCTTCCAAATGACACTAAAACTGTGCTGAAAATCAATAACGCCATGTCTGATAGATTGCTCCTCCCTAAAGCATGAGCCTCCACATTACTGAAGCAGCGCGTGATCCATCCATCCCTTATCTTTATCGCTTTTTCCAATGAAGCGTTGTTGGTAGCTGGAGCCAATCCCAGCAGTCATTGAGCGAGAGGCAGGGTTACGCCATGAACAGGTTGCCAGTTCATCACAGGGAGACAAACAACTCCTCTGGCCAATGCTTACTCCTAGGGACTATTTCCAATGACCCATCATCCTAACATGCATGTTGTTGGACAGTGGAAGGAAGAGAACCCGCACCAAACACTACCACGGGGAGAACATGCAAACTCTTCACAGAAAGGCCACTGTCCGAGTGGAGGCTTTCTCGCAGTGAGGCCGGGTGCTAACCACTAGTTTACCGTGCAGCCCACAGCGTGGGATCAGATCATGAGTTTTGGAATTTCCTTCAAGAAGCCTGGAGATCTATTCCTTAAAGCTACTTAAAGAAACTTGTCTAATTGAAGAATAATCAAACCAAATGTCCACTTTTAATAAAAGTTTTGGCTACAGTGGCTTTTACGTGAGCCCTATAATGTTGTTTAGATTTGCATATATTTCATGTAGTCACAGCACCTTTTAGCTTGTTCTTCCAGCATTATCTTAAAAAGAGCGTGGTAAAAACAGTAAACGGTGATGAATGATATTGAATAGAAATGTTTTGTTGCTTGTGTCGTGTTTGGGGATCATTATGTTGTTAATTAATGTTGTAACGAGGTGTTTCTTTTCTGTCAGTGCTAATGTTTTCATACTTTTATGTCGACACACCCGCTCTTTCTCTCATGACGTCTGCTGGGTATTTCTCTGGAAGTGTGAAGTAATTGCAGCAATCAAAGCAGCTGCGATTACGCTGCAGGTTGGATGCAGTTGGTCGTTCCAGGTTGTCATTTTTGTGAAAATATTTCTGCTACGGAACAATTTTGTTGTAAAAGTAAAAGTTTAGCTGCGTTTTAGTTTAATAAATTTACCCTTACCCACGCTAACAAAGCAATCACAGACGGTGTCATGCCTGCTTTGCCGATCAAGTCAGGCAGATGAACGGGGGAAGTTTGATCGACAGCCAAGGAAGAGGATGATGTGTATCCTCCCGTCCCCAAATGCGACCTCCATGGAGAGGCTGAGAATAGCTCAGGTTCTCTGTGAGGAAAATGTCACCAGAACAGCAGTGGCAGCAACAGCAGCCACGCAGGGGCCCCCTCAGGCCCTGCCACTCAGCTCCTGGGGGAACCAGATGGCACATGTCCAGAGTTATTTAAAGACATCAGGAAGGCAACTGTCCCCCCCGTGTCACCCATAATGACGAATGTAGACAGAAAGGCGAGCCCAAGCTTCATGTCTGTTGCAATGCTTGTTTTCCAATCAGCAAAGTCACACATTAGATTGCCATATGCTTAGCTGAAGGTACGATGTTTTCTCTCTCTGTCTGAGAGACAGATATGAGTGGAGATCTTGTAATCTGGATGGAGAATTAACAAACAGACCACCCACACATTCATCAATACACATTTCTGCACTGCTGTTCTTGGGGACTGTTGAACTTGGATGACAGCCTGGCCTGACGTTAAATAACACCCCTCAGTGTCAGTCACTAACCGCTTACATCTTTGTAACCATCAGCTGGAAGTAGCAAAAAAAAGAAAAGAACATGACACAAGTTCACGGGGTGTGTTGCTCATCCACGTGTTAGCTGTGCACGCTTGAACTCGTCACACTCTGTTGCCTGGATTCAGACTTTTCTGAGTGAAGAAATCCACATCTGCTGACCTGCAGACCTAACTGCTGGTTTCCACTCTTGTTTGCAAGCCTCCTCTCAGTCCCCTATCTGTGTTTTGTGCTCGCATTATGAAACCGTTGACATGCCGTCTTGTTTGCGCCACAGTGGCTTGCATCATGTGTGGGGTGGGAGAATATTGACAAAAGTGTTTTAGTTGATCTTAAACCAAACTAGCTAAGGTTTTTTTTTTTTGCCTCACTGGCGTTAGATGAACAACAGAGGTAGAGATAACCAGGAAGACGTCTGGTTAAGCATCCCACACCACTTTCTTCCCATAACAGCACTGACAGATGAGCTCATATAACACATACACATCTCAACGACGGCAGCTCTGGTGAATTCCTTGCTTTGTATTTGCTTTTTTTGAGCATTAAAGGAATGCATGTCTCCACCTTGTTTTTGTGCCTCTTTGTGCCATTCTTTGATTAATTTTATTTATTATTTTCATATTCGGTCACACTATAATTGGCTTTGTCATGTTGCGCACAGGCTGACTTCCATCTGCATTTTCCATTCTTTTATGCCTTTTAATTTGTCTTTTTGTCTCCAACAGGCCGTATGGGACTGAACTTCCATCATCCCGGAGCCGACCACATAATGCCGCTGAATAGTAAGTCACATTTGTATCATAGGCATTGATCATAGACTCTTCAGATATGCTGATGAATGTTACCGTCTCACATTCTTAAAACATAACTGTGACCAGGAAGCGTTGCGTGATTTAAAAACCCATGCTCTTGCTGCAGGAGCACACACTTGGCACACCTGCCTACCCTTTGCCAACGACTGGATTCCCTGACATCGTAAACTTAGGACAGACTTTAGTGCAATGGGAAGCACACTTGACCTGTGAATAGCGCTTCTATAAATAGCCCAAAATGTAAGACTATATTCCTCATCAATGTCCCATCAGCAGACAGATAACCAACAAGCGAGGCCGGTCTTTTTCCCATATGCTGCCACACGGCTGCTGTAGACCTGTTTCTCCTTCTCAGTGTGCTGTATTTGGTCTTTGGTTGGGCTCAGCCACTTGTTCCCTCTCTTGGATATCCCTGTTTTATGGCCCTGCCCTGAATTTTATCTTGCTTTTCCTCATTTGGTCCGACACCGGCAAAAACAAACACCTGAGCCAACTGGAAACATTCAATGATCTGTAAGGACATGGTATCTCCTTTCACATCATAACATCTCATCATCCGTATCCTCAGGTTAGGTTGTGTCTGGGAACAATGTTAAACGGTTGTCCTGGGATTACGCTGAAGCAAACACACATCTAACCAGATCTTATTCTGACAGAGCCGTCTCTCTCAAACATCATCTGTGCCGTGAGTAGACAGGGCGATTTGGTTTCAAGCACAAGATAATTCCTCTGTTTCTCCTCCATTTTCATCTCGTCGGATATGAGGCATCACAAGTTTTTTGTATTTTCTTTGAGAATGAAAGTAAAGGGGAAAAAATCCTCCTTTCAGATTTATTGTTGTTTACTTGACAGCGTAGTGGAATTGCCTTTGAAGCTTTTAAGCCGAACAGAGCAGAAAACACATCAGACTCATTGTGGCCACAGGAATCACCCTGTTTTCTCTTAAACATTTCTGCCTTCAGGAACCCACACAGCTTGAAGTTTGTACTCATTCTTAGCCTGTCACTCGCCCCCTCCTCACTCTCCTTCTGGGTCGTATTCTTTCTCTCTTTCTTTCCTTTTCTCTCTCTCTCTCTGTCGCTGAGGCATCAGATAGTTTCCCAGCTCGACGTTCTCTTCATTTTGCACTGGTTGCTAGGTGACTTTGTTTTTGCCAAGGTCAGACGGTGAGAGGGCAAAGCAGAGGTTTGGGTGGTTTTATTTTTTTTTAATGAAAATATAACGAAGAAGAAGAGGGTCATAGACAATATATTCACAGAGTGCAGCCAGAAGGGCAGCCCTGACAACGCAAAGCCCTGTATTGGTTTTGGTTCTGCTTTTGTGACTGATAGAGGTGCAGGAAGGTCTGCTTAGTGCCCAGCTACCCCCTCCTGCTGTTTGTTGGCATTTGCACTGTCTCATACTGCATTTAGCTACTTTGGTGGTTTCATTTGGAGTCCCAGCAGGATTCCCATCGAAATCGTTTGCAGGAACTTTGAAGAAACACTCAAACAAAATGAAGGGATATGTGCTCAAATCGCAGCCACATTTAGTTTGAAGATGTAGCTTTTTTATCCTTTTACCTGCAGCCCTAATGCATGTGATGGATCTCACTGAGATGCTGACTGTTTCCTCTGACATTATGGATCGTCCCCTCATCTGCAGCGTTGCGAGGTTGCCAGATCTGCTACCATTGCATTTCCATCACTTTCTTTGAAAGAAGTGCATGTCTTTGTATTCAAAAACTATATTGTGGCTTTTTCACACACAATAGAAGCCCAAAAGCTTTCCTTATAGCCTGTGTGGACTTTAGGGGCCCATCTTATTGAAAACTGCCGACATGGATCCGCCCCGTCGCTCATTTCACCCATACTGTGGGTAGGCTGAAATCACTCCCAAACTGTAATGAATCTAAGTTACTAAGTTACTAACAAAGAGACACATGGATAAATGTGGGCACAAACTTGAAACCAAGTCAACAGAGCAGTCAAAAACTAAATTAAAACCACAAAGTAAAAAATGGAAACACTATCTGATACAACTGACTACATCTATAACTACAGCGTTGTCAGTAAGGATAATATTGATTATAAATAAATTGGCTGTCCTTCTTTTCTCTCTTTAATCGTTTATTAGCTTCCTCTGGATCTTGGATTCAGTGATCCATAAAAAATCCCCATTTTGTCAACATTTTTAAAACAAAAATCTGCACCAGCATTAAGCTTTTGAGTTTGTAGTTATAAAAAAAAGCTCTTCCCATCACGAGAGCTGTCAGCAAAAACAAAGGGAAATATTAAATTACCACCAATATGGCAAAAGTTTGATGCAAATGAAGACAAGCAAAAGATTTTCAGCATGCAGAACCATGAATGAGAAAGCTGGAAATAGGAAACATACGGGTTTGACTATAAACCACCACAGAGGAAAAGAAACTAACACGAATAAATAAGAGACATGAACTTTGGATGATTAGATGAAAGTATCAGATAAGGAGATGATAATAGAGCTTTTGTTTGGTCTAAAGAGGAGAACAAGCAAAATGCCACAGTCGTTGATGGATGAGGGTTAGATAGAAAAGCGGAGAAGAAGCTGGTTGCTATCTGTACATCGCTCTTCATTGCAGCAACTTAAATAATGCAAAAGTTTAAAAGTTAGCTCTATTTTACAAGACTTTTTAATCAGATCTGAACCGTTTGTCGGTAATGTCATTCAATTTAAACAAATCTCCACAAGAAGAGTAAGAGGTTCAGATCAAATAAAAAGGCCCAGGGTCTCATTCAGATTTATCATATGCTGTATGGGAGTGTTTATGAAGGAAAAGTCTTTATTTTCCAGCACAAATCCCAGAGAAACATCAATCATTTGACCCATCACTCGTTAGAATCACAAAGAGCAGCCGTGTACAGCACTCAGGGAGGTTTCATTTACCCATGTACACCTACAGCATTATTCTGTTTTACAAAGCCAGGATGCCCACCTTTAATAAATAGTTTGTTTCCTCCGCTGTCAACAAAAAAATGCTATATAATTATCTTGTGAAAGAGCTTATTCCGTTTGTATTTGCACTGTAGTGATGGCAAAACATCCTCGCAGCCTCGGAGAACATGACGTGTTGCTGAGGTGGTGTGGTCCAGAGCTTCCACAGCAGATCCATGCACAATGAGACCGAGCACTTTAATGGTGAAATTAAATGGCAAAGAATAAAAACTGTGGAGCACAAGTGATAGTAATGTTTTTAATCTAACCAGAGCATCTTGTTTTTTCTGTCAATATAAAGTACCGTGTTTTACTGTAGGTCAACGATGTCATTTAGAGGACGAGGTCATAGTCTGCGATATCGGTTTCTATCAGCGGAATAATGAGCACTACTGAAAAGATAACGTCTCATTTGGGGACGACTGACATTTGTGATCGTGGGATCGTTGTTTTGCCCTGCTGGATATTATATCTGCTCAGCTGTGACATCCTAAACTCTTCTCCACAGTCACCCCCCCTCTCGTTTTTCCATGTTCCTCTCAGATCCTCCGGTCTCCTGACCATGTTTCTGAACCTGTGGGAAGTTTCCACTCTCACCTGCCTGTCCCGACCCAATGGCTGCTTTTAATATTTTACCAGGACCATGATAATGACTAACCTGCTCTACCTCTGGTCCTGCACTCTGCTTTATGGCCTCATTTGTGAATATTCCCAGGAGATTAGCAAGGACTCGAGCCGTTGCGGGTTCATTAAACTGAGATTACAACCTCCAGCTATGTGGCATTGCATTATGCCACTAAGTATCTTCGCCGTTTCCGTGACTAAAGCTCACCTTTTGCCCTCCCCCCGTGCATGGCTTTGTTGCCGTGGCAGGTGCAGCAGGTTTACTCTGCGCCGCTGCCAGCCTGTAATAATCACTCCTTCCGTTGCTGGAGCTTAGGTGTGGCCATCTGTGGTTTTACTGTTGCCTTAGAGATGTTCCTAGCTTGGTTTATTTCCACACAACCCATGTATCTGTATCTCTTTCCTGTCCGTGTTCCTGCCCCAACCCTTCTGTCTCTCCTTGTGTGTCCCCACTCCCACCCCCCACCCCCCACCCCTCCAAACTTTGTGCTGACAAGCAGCCCGGAGCTATGGCCGCCGAAGAGGTAACGTGTGGCATTTTCTCTGGGGTTCTGCTTGCCATGTCAGCAATGTCTCGCATCGAGGCAGAGCGGGGTCTTAGCGTGGTGCCACCCTCTGCTTCTCATCTGTGCTGTGATTGAATGAATTCATATTAATTTGGACACACGGTTTCCCATCTTGTGCCATTAATCAGGGAGGAGCAAGGGTTCATCAAACCTGTCTGAATGAATCCTGTTTGTGTTTAATTTTTAAGAGGGGAAAAAAATCCTGAGAGGTTTCTTTCCACTTTGTTCTGAGCCAGTTTTATACGTGTAACATTTCTGCATGCAGTTAAAATCTGAAACATGTGTATGTGCGCACACACACACACACACACACGTGTGCAGATTAGTTTCATGTGGTTTTATGATCCAACCGAGATGGACTGGCTTTTCTCAGATTAGCACAACGCTGCCACCAAATCAAAAACTAAACCTCTCTGATTGAGCTGATCCCAGAACTGATTTGAAGGGTTTTTTTCCTGACTGTATGCTGACTCAGAACTAAATCATCATCTTAAAAGCAAAGATGAACGCTTCCAATAAGGCTCATCTCTGATTTGGTGTGCTGCTTTTTTTCCTTTCTTTTTTAAAAACTAATTCTTCGGTCTGTCTTTAGAACAACCGCTGTATGACGTTTGTGAAACCAGGGCAGCTGTGGAGATTACAAGCTACAGCTTGAATGAATTGTTGTCCTCACTAAACTACTTTTGACAAAAATGGGACACAGGAAATGCAGAATTACTTTAATGTGTAAAAATGAAGGAACATATGGTTAGAAAAACAACTGGAATTCTCTCCATTGTCCTCTTCATGCATCTGGTTGTGTGTTTCTATGGTTTTATTATTCTAAAAA
>JBAMHV010000017.1:5655316-5670870 GCA_037177535.1 Pseudomugil gertrudae | reverse complement strand
AGTTAAATCTGCTCCCACTGATTATGAGTTTAGTTCTAATAACATCATAACGAACATGATGCTGAGGGGTTTTTAGCTAATAATGTTATTCTTAGTTGTGACAGAAATTCTATTTCATATCTGTCAGACTGTTATCTGTGACGCACCTTAGCACCAGGCTGCTACCAACAAAATGAAGTTTTAAGTGGCTTAAAAGTTTAAAAATAGAATTAAATGAAATAAGAAGTTTTATGAAAATGGTTGAAACACAAAGACCAGATTCAGAATCAATGAAAAAGAAACCACAGTCCAAAAATACTACATAAATCTGAGCAATCTAAACATTTGTCCTTTTGGAAGCAAAATAAAGTAATAAAGTACTTTTTTTACATAAATGTGTTTTCCATTGTTTTTAAATATAAAAGATTTTCATTTGCTCTCGTAATAAACCACAGTAAGTTAGAAATATCTCAGGGAATTATTGGTCTTTTTCTAGCTAATAAGTTTCAGACATTTCTTTATTTAGGTGTTCTAGAATATCTTCATTATATAAGCATCAGAGTGAATGCATGAAACAGGCTGAAAAAGAGTTTAGTGTGACTTATCTGAGTAATTTCTAGTATCTACGCTGCTTCTGCTTATAATGCCTTCCTGATGTGAAAGATTCATTGTCTCTCCCCCTCCCCCTTGTTTCCCTTCTTATGTTGTGCTCTCGTACCTCTCTGTCTTCCCCTTTTGTCCTCGTCTGTCTTCCTGGTGTCCCTTTCGTGTTCCTTTCTTCCCAGGTCGTTCCTGTCTTTTTCCCTTTGAAGATGGCTTCCTTGATGACGGCCATGGTGACCCCTCCTTGACTCCCGGCTTGAACTCACCAACCCGCTGTCAGAACGGAGAGAGGATGGAGCGCTACTCTAGAAAAGTCTTTGTTGGAGGCCTCCCACCTGACATAGATGAAGGTTAATGAAAGATTATTTTTCATTTTCATATGGAGGCATGTTCGCCCTACTTTGGCTATTTTTTTTTAGTCTGCACATTTAAGTTTATTTTAATGCATATTGTGCAGAAGTTTCTCAGTTTGCACTGTGATTTTAGCCTTTAGCTACGCATAGCTACACAAGCCTTTGCAAACCTTATTTTATTGGAACCCTGTAAAGAAATTAATTCTACACTTTATTTGGCTAATTACGGCTTTTCTTTTTTTATTTAAACAAATTCTGAATGCTTTGGATTATTTAACTACTTTGCTTAAAGGTTTCTAATCGATAAGCACATCATTGCTGGTTTTTGGAGGGAAATTGAATTGGACAAATGTTGCATTGTCCAAAAAAAAAATCCATGCATGCATCCAAGATGATGATTCAAATATATTGGCAACTGCTTTAGCTTTTAAAGCAAAGCTAACAGCAAACCCGGTAGCAATCTTTGCCCCGAACTAAGCTTAAGTTGCACAATTTGACTACTTTGCTAAGATTTTTGCCAAGTTATCAAAGTTAGAAGGACATTTTAAGTAAGATAAAGAATGACAATGTGTGAATGCTTACATAAAATTTGAAGCTATACCTAGAAGTTGGTCAGTACATCAAACAGTTTCATGGGAAAGTAATTTAGCCAAGCCAATAGCTTTTCCCTGTAGGAACCTTTGTGCTAAGCTAAGCTACATTTAAGCTAACCTTTTCCTGATTCCTAACATGAATCAATTTTGTCACCTGATTTGTACACATAGACTAAATTTATCAATTTAAAAATCTAAGTTTGTTACTTTTTAAGGCCATTGTGACATTCTTTGTTGGTGTGTCATTAACTGAGCCCACAATTTAGCAGTAGAAAATGTCAAAGTAAGTATGGAATGGGCTGTACTGAACCAAAGCTGAAGCTACAATGACTCAACATTAAAACAATGAGGAAACCAAATAACTCAAGCTCTTTCAGAAACAAGCAAGACTTTTTGCTGTCATTAGAGCTGGTGAAGAAAATAAACCTACAAAAAGTAGACATTTTAATTACTTTAGGTTTAATCAGAGATGTTTACTTATGTTTACACAGATTAACTAGAAAATGTGCTTAGTTTAAAAACAAAGTGATTAATGCACACTGTGCCCTTTACATGGTAAAAAATTCATGAGTTTCCACAAGTCAGTACAGATTGGATGTACTTCGGCTGTGTTCCTGTTTAATGCAGTGGCTACAACTGCTGCAGGAACAAGGAAATAAGTAAACTGTGTCCGTCTCAGCACAGAGCATGCCTCTGCGTCTGTATTACATGAACAGGGACCAGTAGGTTAAATTGAATGAAAATACAGTTTTGTTTAATCTTGTCTTTGTTTTTGTAGATGAAATCACCAACAGTTTCCGTCGTTACGGGCACCTGGTGGTGGACTGGCCCCACAAAGCTGAGAGCAAATCCTACTTCCCACCTAAAGGTAACAGCAGGTTCTCAGGGCATAATCTTTATTTTCCCATCTATTATCAAATTCTGCACCAATAACCATCACCTCAGGTGTGTTGCTATGTTAGAGTTATTGTAAAGAGTAATATTACCAGTAAGTCACGCCTCAAGCTGGGCAACCTGGAAGGAGTGTGTTTATAAGAGGAACCCCCTGTTGTCTTTCCATGGAGAGACACATACAGCATATAATGGCTCCCTAACTCACCACCAAGAGTTTTGAGCAAGTATGGTTTGTTTGAATGAGCACCTGAGGAGTTTTCTTACTGTTTTGAGTCTTGGGTGTCATTTATGGGTAGGTAATCAGAGTAGAGTCATGCTCTGCTGAGCCTCTGCATCGCTTTGGTCTGGGAACGCCAGTGTTTCATATTAGGGAAGTTATTAAAGACACTGGAAATAACTCCCATTCCATTGGCAGATGGTAATACTGCATCTGGAGGACCTGTGAAAACTTCTGTCAGGTTTTCCCTCGATCTCATTTTTCACTCTCTTCCCCTTTAATATATTTTTATAATACTTTGGAAGTTTATTTTGAAAAGCCTCTGCACCATAACATCCAAACCAAGGAAGAAAAACGAAGCATCCATGTAGGGGAATGAGTGAGCTAACACAGCTGAAGGATGCTGCCATGTAAGGGGAGGGGACATGTGGGAAATTTTCACTGTCCCGTGTTCTTTTCTCACTTCTTCTCTCCTGAACTCTGTGGAGAAACTGCTGAAATATCCTGCTTACATCACACTCTCCACAGACAGGAGGGCACTTGGACAGATGCCTGTTGGTAGCGTTGTAGCGCCTATAGCTTCAGGGTTGATGTGTGTGAGAGTGTGCGTCCTGTTGCCGTGGGACCTGTGAAATGACTCATTTATAAATGTAGAATTCATTTCTAGAGGTCAGCAACCTTTCCTCCCGTTAAACGTCCTTCCAAGCTTGACCGAATGGAAGGTAGCCGTCACTTTCCAACCTAATTCGCTTTAAACTGCGGCAGCATGTGTCGGTGTCGTTATGAAAGTGTTTTGGTTTTGAGATGAGTCATATTGTGGCTCAGTCTGACTTCAGTAAAGCTCTTTTGGTGCTTGGGGAGAGCTACAACTAGAGTTGGAGGAAGTGGAGACAAAAATGAGATGGCTTTGTTAACTGGTCATTTTTAACAATAAAAGATTTTTAGTGGTTTCATTTCTCATTTATTGCACATTTATTCTCAGTAGTTGGATTGTTCTCAGCCCTTTTCCTTTAAAATGTATCAAACATCTTAACATTGTCTCATCAAACACATCTCCACGGCAACAGGTCTCCACAATGAATGCTCCGTCACACTGATAATAGCATGAGGGGAACAGCAGCGGGCCAAAGCTGTATTGGAAGATTAAAACTGCGTTCATCAACATTTGTATAATGATTGAAAGGGCTTTGTGACAGGGAAAACATCATTTAGGGACACAGCTTTTAGTGTCTTTTAGCTAACTGGTTGGGTTTGGTGCTTAAGTTTGCGATTTTTTATCCTCATTTATCATCACATTCACCCAGATAGATGCAAGTCTGCTCAAGCTTAAGGCTCATTTTTGCTCTCATGCATAGTTATCTCTTTAATATAATCTAATATAATTCATATAAAATGACATGCTACATTACATGTTTGGTTGTTTGGTAATAAACCCAGTAGAAACTCACTGTTCAGAAGTTATCTCCAAGTTCAAACATCAGTTTCAATAGAAATAAAGCAAACATGGCGACATGGAGGAGGTCACGATGATGTACGTTCTTAGAAAGAGAGGCAGGACTCTCTGTGGCAGAGGTATTCGTGCAACTTGGCTAATTAACGTTGAACATAAAAACCCTCACATACACAAGGAGAACATGCAAAGGTCCCCGTCCAGACCCTTTCTGCCGGGGCTCGAACCAGCATCCTTCCCGCTGTGAGGCCACACTGCTAACCACCGTGCAGCCCAGTTCATATTTACCTACTACAATTCACTTCCAAGAATTCATAGTATCCTCAATTGATGGGCAAATTAATAAAATTATGAGTAAAATGATTATTTCTGGGACTCTAAAAGAATTGGAAAATGTGTTTGATCTGGATTAAAATATTATTGTTTGTTTTCAATCCAAGTGATGACACCCATAACGGTTCAATATCATACCAAATTTAGCAAGAGATGTAAGTAGTTTATAAGTAATATATATAATCTTTTTCTTCCTCAGAGAAGGTCAGAACAATTACTACGTCAACCGAATAAAAACCCCGAGCAGCGTACCTGCTGGAAACACGACTAATCAATCCAATATATTGACCTCCAATTTGTTTTTTTTAAATGGAAACGCTATTGGTAGCAGGTATTTACGTTTTCTATATAGCATTTGCTGGTTTTCTTTGACTCCCATGTGACTCACATCCTGAGCATGTGGCACAGGCATCAAGTAGTGACTCAAATTGTGTATCAAAGGACATTTTTTGCAAAAAAACCCAGCAGTGATGAATATGGTCCAGAAATACACACATTTTCCTCAGGAACTGGTGCAGAGCCCTCGGATCTTAGAGGCAGAGCATGAAGTTCCTGAACATGCGTACATGTCACTGCTGGTGAACTTTTAAACTAACCAGTGTTGTGGTCAAGTTGTAGATTATCTTGATTTCCAAATATTGATGTTTAAAAGTGTTATGAGAAAACAATGAGGTACTATGTGTAAATGCTCTGCGTGAGGCTCTGACACCCTTTCTTCTTGTCTTAACAGTGTCATCGCTGTTGTGGGTGATGAGCTTGAATGTTAAGGAGCTATTTCTGTTTGTGGGTGGGGATAAAATGAGAAGGAGGGAGGCTACGCTGTCTGGATGGCATTGACTGAATGTTTCAGGCCACGAGCTGATCAAACTGGTGATGCTGGTGTTGCACTGTATTAACCAAAAGGTTCAAACTGAAGCATGTCTGAAATTTAAGTGAGCAATCACCTTTTTTTATGATGTAATCTGAAAACAGATCTATCTAATGTTCTGAGAAAGCTATTAGTTGCATTTTATATGTTTCTGTATTACCCAGGCCTTAGTTCACCCTCATTTCAGCCTTACATCCAATGAGTGATTCAAACTAAGATGATTATTGACACTTGATTACTTCGCTCCTGTATTCTATTACTTTTTTATTTGAATCAAAGCCTCATTTGTTTGAGGATAGCAGATGTTTGTGTCTCTCTCTGCCGAACCCTCTTGCTCTTCTTATTTTCCTTCAGCTGTCAGCAGCTGGTCTATTTACATTTTGCGACATCATCACTTCCCTCGTGTGATTTTTAACCTCTCACGGGATATGTATTATAGCCTGCATGAAAGATTGAAGTCATCCATCCCTTCAAGTTTGCTTGGAAATGTTGCAGATTTCCCTCTGGGGTCACCCTGCCAGCTGGACTGAACAGATGTTTGAACCGTGTTGTGAAAACTAAACTTGTATAGATGTTTGTTCCTAAGTTATGCATGGATATAAATGTCTCCATCAAAGCCAGTCAAGTGTACAAGGTGATTGTATTGCATCTAGTAATCATGGATTGGATTTCGACAAAGCCAGCATAAGTTTCAGTTGATGAAGTAACTAAGAAGTGTACTACTGTGTACTACCTACAGTAATGACTGATGACTTTGGTATTAACTGCCCAACACAGCAAAGTAGATAAAGGGAAGTTGAACCAAACACCAAGAAGCAGTGCAGCATTGTGGTTCAGTTGTGCGTTTTCTGAGCTTTCATATGACTTTATCACAAAAAGTATCATTATTTTAATAATTTTTTTATGTCAGATTATGTAAAATATATATTTCTGTATCATAAAGACTAGAAAATATTTTATTTGATGTTTTACTTGTCAGCGAGTTGCAGTAAATATTGAGCTAAAGCTAAGCTATTGCTAGCTTAGCACTTTTTGTAGCCAACATTTATTTATCTTAGATTGAATAAAATCAAATTAAAAATTTAATGAAAATGTAGATTATAAATTGTTTAGGAACATGTTTCCTCAGAGTTGGATGAGCTTTTTGCTAATATACTGATTTCTACTGTTTTAAGTTCTAAGTTTTAAAGGTTAAGTCTTTGTTTTTAGGTAACAGTTATCTATTGAAGTGACTACTGATTTTGATTGTTGTCTCTTTGTCGCTGAAATTTGACAAACGGCTGCAGTAGGCCATTGGGCTAACAGTATGTGGAATCCCCAGTTTATCTGTAAACTTTTTAGGGTTGGAAACACTGCTGGTGCATGTATTTGCTTGCTTACTTGACAATGTTGGGCGCTCAGCAGAAACCCTCTATAAATCTCAGGCACGAGCCACTGCGGATCTGCACTCACCTCCTGTGGCATAAGCCTCCGCACTGCGCAAGGCTGATGGAAAAAGAGACGGAGTCTCAGCGCTGACTGAATATCAGTGGCATAGTGTCCCATGCTATTTGAAATCAGCTGTAGGCACAGAAACATATGGGCACAAATGCACTGGGATAACATATAATGTATTTGCACAAGTCAGAGCTGATTTAAAGGAGCAGGACTCATAATGCCACCCAAGGGATCCACATTTTATTTTTAAAAAAAAGGAAAATATTAATTTTGTTTCAGTCATGACAGGGATTTTATATAAAAAACAGCAGGTTACACTGGTAAATATATTTTACCTTCACGGGTGTCAGTAACTCTCACAAACCATTTTTTCTGTATGAAATATGTTTGTGTTTATTTTAAACAGTTCTGTATCTTTTAGAGAAAGTGTCAGATTTTCTTTGTCTGCTCGCCC
Source organism: Pseudomugil gertrudae (assembly GCA_037177535.1). Taxonomy (NCBI): domain Eukaryota; kingdom Metazoa; phylum Chordata; class Actinopteri; order Atheriniformes; family Pseudomugilidae; genus Pseudomugil; species Pseudomugil gertrudae. The sequence goes on along the minus strand of JBAMHV010000017.1, from coordinate 5,663,689 downwards.
GTGCTCCTCCTGCTTAACCAACACCTTCCATCTATTTCTGAACTTTTGGGTTTGTAAGGACTCATTCATGCCGCTTCTCTCCACTCTTCGTACCCCCCTCTCTCTGTTTCCATCTGTGTAACCCTTCTCTTCCTCCTCTTTCCTCTCTGTCTCTCTCCTGCCCCGGGTCATGGAACACGCTGTTCCCTCCCTCTGACTCTGAGCTGCTGGCTTACGCTGCCTTTTAATGCTTTTTTTTTTCCTTTTTGCTTTGCAAGTTGTTTTTTCTCTTAGGGGAAATGTCAGCAATAGATCACATGATTTCTCTCAGTGACAAACTGTCTTTATGCAAGCCTGCAAGGAACTGGGTAATGATAAAGCACATGGAGGGAAGATTACATGACACATTTCCTTCATGTCCAGTTGAATTGTGCATGTTTGGTACTGACTGATGATAACCATTAAATAAGATGTATAGATGTTAATCCCTTAAAGAAGCTGATTACAAAGTCATCAGATTGTAGCACTAAACACATGTAGTTAGTAATTTTGCAGAATTTTCTGCTCATATAATTTAAGACAAATGGCCTCACTGCTCAAGGGAAGAAACTGTCACATCACTGTAACAAGCGATGCCAGATGCATGAGGACGCATGTCCGGCACACGTCGTCACACACTGACAAAAAGCCCTCTCACAGCAGCAGCAGCTTTGAGTTTTTCTGGGACACTGCTTCTGCACCTGCTTTTTTTTTGTTCTCCACTCCACCTTTGACGCTTTTTTCTCTGTACTTATGTTTCCCTCCTCCCTCCCGTCTCGGACATCTCTGCAACCCATTTTTGCTGCTGAGTCAGACCTGAGTTTAGTTTTTCCGAAGTGCCGCTCATCTCTTCTGCAGCAGCTCCACTCAGAAACGATAAAAGCAAGACATTCCCGTTTCCCGTTTTTACTCATGCATTTTTCTACACAAGCGCGTGTTAGTGTGTGAAGTAAAGCAGTGCAGTTTCTAAAAGCATCTCCTCCGGAGACACGGAGCTTTTGTTGTCATCTCAGGAAACACTTGAGTTGAAGTGACATGAGGCTGCTGTGCACTTTTGTAGAAATGATTCATGAGGCGGTGTGATCTGCAGCTTATATTCCCGTGATACACGGGAGCCACAGGTGGTATACAACAGAGCTGACCGTGTGGACTATTATCTTCTAGACAAGAATTTTGTCATATAAGTGGACTTTAGGATTTAGTTATTTTCTGTGATGTTCAATCATTAAATCAAATCTCAATTGCTCACCGGCCGCTGTAGCATCTCTGAGATAAACGTTGCGTATTGAATCAGTTTTCCACCACTGGCTTAATAGCTCTGACCTTGCTCGAAGTCTCTGCCCTGGATGCTGAATAATTCAACAGTACAGAGTGACTGTCTGAATTGTTCTTTCCTTCTGCTTTGCAAGGACGTCACCAAACTCTCCCCACCTGAAATGACCCGTCGCTCAGGATGACCTGCGGTGTGTTTAGACTGATCAATTTTGCATGGTCCCTTCAGGAATGAATCACTCTCAGCTGTGTATTCTGAAGCAGCACAGGAAGCAAGGTGGCGGGAGCGGCGAGATTTATGGAAGCGGCTGCGGCGAATATGGGTGGAAAAACAATGCCGTACGGTCATATGCCTGCGTGAGACCCAGGTTGTTTGAAACGATGGTCCAGTCATGGGGTTGTGGATCATACAGTAACGATACTTCAGTCTATCAATTCATGCCCCAGCAGAGAAAGACCTTGTAAACATTACATGTTGCAGCACTGTTTGTTTATTTTTATGTCTTGCTCTTCCAGGCTATGCCTTCCTGCTGTTCCAAGAAGAGACCTCTGTTCAGGCCCTGATTGACGCCTGCATCGAGGAGGATGGCAAGCTCTACCTGTGTGTATCCAGTCCCACCATCAAAGACAAACCAGTAAGTGGAGGCTTACTCTAATAAAGATACAGGGCGAGCCTTTTTACAATAACACATCCAAGATGGATTCCGTTATGCACGTAGCTGTCATGACTGTGTAAGCCAGCCGGCATGCCATATTACATAAAAAGGTTTCACGAGCTGACACAGTCTTCTGAGGTCATGAAAATGTTTATTCCACCTGCCTGTTCTTCAGCGTAGGCTTCTGTTACACTTCGGTGCTTATTATTACAGCGTGAGAGCATGCAGGAAATGGTCTGAGAGCTCAGACCACACACCCAATCTGAGAGAAAAACCTCTGACTGTACAGATATTGTACAGGCATGTCAGAGATGTAGTGTCTCCTCCGTCCTTATCGAGCCATCTTTATTGGTGTATGCGGTAAAATGGTTTTGTTTTTGGACCAGGGGATGTTTTTAATTTCAATACTCCGACTGACCGCTGGCCCAAATAGCAGCCGACCTGCAGTTTGGTATCTATAAATACATCTGTAACCTGCTCTCTTAGAAACAGGAGAAGGTACGAGATTATTCACCGTTTCTTTGCACTCATGTATAAACTAACTTTGCCATGCAGCAAGTAATGCCGACTAGCATGTCAGAAATCCACCGGAAGCATCGAGTTCTCTAAGTAGCTTTGTTTTTTTCTACACAGGTGCAGATCCGTCCCTGGAACCTGAGTGACAGTGACTTTGTCATGGACGGTTCCCAGCCTCTGGATCCACGCAAAACCATCTTTGTTGGGGGTGTTCCACGGCCCCTTCGTGCAGGTAACTTTTGCAGATATGAATCAAATATGTTGTCTGTGAGCCCCCAAAGCTTTTAAACTGGCTTTATAACGTTGACTGGCAGTGAAAGCTGAGCCCTGAGGCCATAATGAAAGTTCCCCCAGTGAGAAAGCAATCCTCATCTTGGGTTTTTAGGAAGCCGGCCCAGTGGTCATCATGTTAAGGGCTCATGGTGTAATGGAAGGTTCAGTCTCTGTTACTGCAATCTGACCCCCAGAACGCTGCTCGAGTGACAAGTGAAGAAGTCTTAAATACTTTCTTTGCTTTTTTACACCAGCTATAACAAAAAAACATCCCCACTATCATCCCCTCCCTGTTTTCTTTCCAGTGGAGCTGGCTATGATCATGGACAGACTGTACGGAGGTGTTTGCTACGCTGGCATTGACACCGACCCGGAGCTCAAATATCCAAAGGGAGCCGGCCGTGTGGCCTTCTCCAATCAGCAGAGCTACATCGCTGCAATCAGTGCCCGCTTTGTTCAGCTGCAGCACAATGACATCGACAAAAGGGTGAGCGAGTTCACGAGCAGGATTCACTCTAAAGAGACGGCAGCCTCTCGCCCACAAGCGGGAGTTTTCACTCATTTCTATGGTTCTGCTCCGGTTCCTCTCCCGTGTCTCCGAGCTTTCATTATAGCCAGGTTTGTAGCCAGCTCGTGCAGCCTACAATAACGGAAGGCCATGCCTGGCTGTGTAATCACTATGCCTTTTGGCTGCTGGAATCCCGACAGATGTTTTAAGCTGCACACACATAGGGTTGGGTTAATTATAGTAGTTCCCTATACGTGAATATCTACTGGGGCTGTGCTGCAACCTCGTTATTTTAGGCACACCGGACAGATTGCAACCAAGGGAGACTGGTTGTCAGCCAGAAAGCCGAGCCTCTGCAGGGCGGGGCGGCCCACCCCACCCTCAGCTATCATCATATATCTCCAGAGGGGGGCTGGGTGTGCTTCTGTTATGACTAGAACTGAGTGTTATGCAAATAATGCTCCAAACAAGTCAATGAAAACAACACTTAAGACGGGATCAAAGCCTCTGCATTCACACTAGCCATAGTTTCACTTCCTTCCAGCTATCTGTGCTTTATTTTGTTTTCTGCTGTCACTATATTTTTATTCTGTTTGTATTTGCAAGAATTACAGCAACAGAGTTATTTATTTGGTTGCATTAAACTACGACACCTGCAGAGCAGAAGTACTTCAGACTCATAAGTTCAAGCCAGCTGCTGCCACACGCTCTTTTATTCACTCCTTCGCTACCATAGTTCCCATTACCAGAAATGGCTTTTGATGACGATGCATAGAAGGTCATTTACTCAGGTCAGACTTGTGTCTATGGGTAATAACGGGGCAGACTTGTGTCTATGGGTAATAACGGGTCAGACTTGTGTCTATGGGTAATAACGGGTCAGACTTGTGTCTATGGGTAATAACAGGTCAGACTTGTGTCTATGGGTAATAACGGGTCAGACTTGTGTCTATGGGTAATAACGGGTCAGAGTTACCTTGTTTTCTGTCTGGCTTTTAGCTGATACTGTTCTACAGTTTAGTCAGGAACGATGCTGTCCTGTTGTCGAAGCACAGCCTTTCATTTTGTGGCCACGCTGCAACAAGGTCGGCGATGCGCCTCTGTGTGCTGGTGCACAGAGGCGTCTCCATGGCGACTAAGCTCTCATTTCTTGTCTCCCAGCTTAGTGGATGAATTCATTTCTCTGGGTGATGGGAGGACACCTGTGCAGAGATATCAGCCTGCATAGGGTCTGTGGACAATGGCTGCCACATCCAAGCAGGTCGTTACTGGAAACAAAACAAAGTACATGTTGGTTTGATGGCGTTGATTTGAGACACAATGGTGAATTAGATGAGAATATATGCTTTCAAAGCAGCTATTTATTGCATGTCAATGGATATTGGTCAAAATGTCAGAGATAAAGTTTTTTTTTAACTGGAACTGGAGTGACGTGGTGATGGGTAGAAAAAAAAAGAAGCATTTCCTTCATATTAATCTAAAAAAGGTTAGTTGCTTTACCTCCGTTTTAGATCAAGACAATGTCTTCAAATGCCTGGTCTCAGAGCCTGGGGGTACTGGGTACTGTGTTTTACTGGGCTCTGAGGTTTAGATCTAAATACCAGGGCTCTGGTCAAACTGGTTTGTAAACGAATCAACACATCCATCTATTATCTGTACTCCATATTCCAGTGAAGTGGCTGGAGCCTGTCCCAGCGATCACTGAGCGAAAGGCGGGGTACACTCTGAGCAGGTCGCCGATCCATCACAGGACGGGTCAAAAGGAGTATTGCAAGTTTCAGGTTCATACATAAATCCATGTCAACTGATGCAGCCAAAGTATAAATACATTCATTGATTTTTGTCACATGAGTTAGTGTTTAACAGCAAAGTATTGCTTTTTCATCGTTGTTGTGCAAACACACTGGAAGACCTTCTTTGTCCTTACAAAGCAAAGATGTGTTCATATTTAAAAAGCTGTTTACTTTTTACCTCCCTCTGGACTAATTAATTACTATGTGCATGTGCTCATGCTCTTAATTCATAAAAGTACTATTAAAGGATTAAAGGTCAAAAGTACATACCACAGAAGCCAATACGGATGTGAAAAAAATAAGTATAATTAATGCAAAGTGGTCAATCTGGTGAATTAATGTTTTCATTTAATGCAAACATATTAACACATATGATTTATACCTCATACAATATTAAATATGCAAATTTGGCATCATCTCAGTGAGAGGCACATCTAACCATAAAGCATTTCATCCCCATTTTCTGAGATTTCTGATAGTTTAGATGTTTTTCATTAGGTGGCCATTAAAAAGCCGACGCTGGTGCCATTTTAAACGCTGACTTTAGCATTTTCTCTGCATGAAAAGCAGATTTTGGGCTTAAATGTACCTTGTTTCATAACATAATCCATCAAAAACACTTTATCCTCCATATCCGAACAGATTATGACAGATTTAAAGCCTTGAATTTGGAGGATGGCTGCAGGATGACCCATTTGATATTTCACACACACCTGACATTTGGTCCACACTCTTCACCAGTGAACTGTAATGGGATTTAGTGGTGCTCATTTTGGTGCACTGTAACTACAAATGGAAGTAGTGACTGTTGTACAATTTGGGTGGCTTGTAGTTTTGTGGGACTGCTTTGTGTATATAGAATAATGAGCCTTAGGTAGTTTTTAGCTTACTCGTGCAGCTGTGCGAGCATCAGCATATACATGTAGTATCTGAGTATTACTGGCCTGGATGAGTGTGTGAGAGGGGCAGAGGGGCTTTTCAGGCTTGCACGACAAAAATAATTATTAAACACCACCTTTCTTTTTGCTTTGTCATCAGGTGGAGGTGAAGCCTTATGTCCTTGACGACCAGATGTGTGACGAGTGCCAGGGAGCACGCTGCGGGGGCAAATTTGCCCCCTTCTTCTGTGCCAACGTCACCTGTCTGCAGTACTACTGCGAATACTGCTGGGCCAGCATCCACTCACGAGCCGGTCGAGAGTTTCACAAGCCACTGGTAAAGGAAGGGGGCGACCGCCCCCGACACGTGTCCTTCCGCTGGAGCTGAGAAGGGGGTGGGGAGGGTCCTGCGTCTGACCTACCCCTGCTGAAACCACAGCTGATCCCAGAAAAATGAAAAAAAAAAAAATGTACAAACTCATGCAGCCTGGGGACAGCACTACAAGGTCTCCCCTCCCATAACACCCCCCACCTGCTCCACTCTGCTCCCCAGAAAACCTCCATGGAGGAAAAATCGAGTAAAAAGCTAAACGGACACCATCATCTTCACATGACTGTAACTCCCCACAGCTCTGAACTCATAGTGTCCCCTTCTGATGAAGCTTTGTGGGGAAATGACATGCAAAACTCCATCAGCTTAGAATTTGCACTTTGGCACTAAATCTCACTGAAAACACACACATACACACACACACACACACACACACGAAGGTATGTTCAAGACACCTGGCTACTTTTAGTTCCTTGTTCTGTTGACTGAGTGGTGTGGTACGTCCTGTTGGACCCCTCCCCTTACTGAAACAGAGGTAGAATCATATTAATATAAAAAAAAGAATATATATACATATATATTTAGTTTTGTACCTATCTAGACATAGATAATTTAAAATTTTATGTAAAAGGAGCATGCACTTATTTTCTAAATGCTGTAGCTACGTTGCCCCTAGTAGAAAAAAGAAAAAAACATTACCAAAGGCAAATGAAATCAAATGAAATGCATATGAAAGAGCAAAATAGGTGGCATAAGATTTAACGAGGCGTAGGAGCTATCTAGTAGTGGGCCTATATCGCCCAGAGTAAAGAAATGAAAATAACACGGATATATTCTCTCTCAATTTTGACTCTGAAAATATTAATACCTCATACACACAAATCAGATTAATTTGCTTTCGATTTCTAGGTCTTTATTTTTTTATAACATTATTTTTTAATGTTATGTAAATGTAATGCTGCAATAGCTTTGCTGCTAAATCCATGGTATAAACCCATACCATAAGTACTTCATTCAGGCTTGGGTGTAAAATGAGACATCATCTGCGTGGGGAGGGGGTGCTGCGTTGAGGGTGGGTCGCCCCTAACTGCATGTTTCTTTCAGTCAGGTTGTTGCATGCAATAGACTCTTCAGTATCGTGTCTACTATTCGATTCTGCCCACGTTTGCACAACACTCGATAGTTCGACTCGTACGTAACTGGACAGAAACTGGGAAGAATGGTCAAAGGGATCATTGGATTGAAGGGTGGGGAGGGGATACAACAACTAATAATCGCAAATCAAATGAAATGTAGGATTACCATTTGAAACTTGTCTGATAGATGAAGTCGTTTTTTTTTTTGCAGTGATTGTTGATATAATTGTGCAATTTTTTTATACCGTGTGTAGATCTGAGTATGCCTAGAACTGTGATTCGCTTTAACTGTCGTAAATGTCCGACATAGAAGTCCTGTGAATCTTCATAACTAGTGTATGCACACGTATATATGTCCACTTGTACACACACACACACACACAGAGAGAAAAGCCTCTGGACTACCATGAACACACACTTTTGGACGACTGTCTTTTTTAGGCGCACAAATAGACCTACAAACACGAGTCTGACCCGAAGAAGAGATGCAACAAACGTGAGCTTAAACCTCAAACTGGCAACCAAGGTGTTTTTTTTTCTTTCTTTGTGTTTTAACTTTAGTTATTTCTTCCACCATCAGCAAAAAAAAAAAAAAAAAAAAGAGCCCAAGTTTGAGTCCCGGAAACATCACCAAAGAGCTCACGCATTCGGCTCTGAACGGACTAGAGAGGGCGGTTTCTGCAGAGGAAGAAATGTTGAAGCTACTGGAGACCTGGGGGTTGATACAGTGAGCCCTCTGCACATTGCTCTCAGTAAATCTAATAAAGGAGGAGGGGGGGGGGGGGGGTGTTAGCGCATTTCTCCAGATTTTATTTACTTTTTTTTTTCCTGCAAAGCTTGAAGTAAAAAACCTGCTTAAAAAAAGGTGGAGAATTTTTTTTTTTAGTTTTTATCCAACAGGAGTGTGTGAGGGAGGGATTCCCGGGGCGCGCGTCTGGTGCGCTGGGGTGTGGGGTGGCCTCCGGGGGGTGGCGGTCTGGGCGCCCTGGCCC
>JBAMHV010000017.1:5638844-5655218 GCA_037177535.1 Pseudomugil gertrudae | reverse complement strand
AGAAAAAAAAAAAAGGGGGAAAATGACATTGTTGTTTTTTTTTTCAGTTTGGTAAAAAACAAAAAAAAGAGCCAAAATCATGGAAAATGAATGACCCCCCCCCCCCCCCCCCTCCCCTTACTTTTATTTTTTTTAACCCTCCCTGAATGTGATTGGCCGGTCACCCCGCGGTCCTTCTTGACTTAGTCGTGAACTGTTTTCCTCATTTCTGATTCTTATTTCTTGTCTATGGGAAGTTATTTGAAAAGTATCACTTATAAGCATCATTATGAAAGTGAACTCGGTGTGTGTGTCGTCCCCCCCCCTCCCCCCTCCCCACACCCACACAGGTTTTCTATGTTTGTTCCTTCTCTATAGTGGATCTTTGTTGTGCACTACACTTTGTATCTCAACAGTTTGACAGTCAGCAGTTGTTTTTGTTAAAGGACGACAGAGCGAGCTTTCTGACTGGCAAGATCTTTTGCAATACCTCAATTTTTAAAACTAAAGGAGAGAAAAAGATATTTTCTAAGTAAGTTTATTCAGATGAAAATATATATTAATTTAATTCTTCAAGAGAAATGATTTAACAGATGGCAGTTTTTTATTATTTGTTATATCTTTTTTTTTCTTTTAAGAATTTATTTTTTTTTAGAAAGTCAACTGAAGGAGCTAAAGCTTTATAACTAATATAATGATGTTGTTAGTGAGAGCATCGTCTTGTTTATGGCGTGGAGGCTGGTGCTACGACCCCGCTGGCCAATCAGAGAGAAGAACTCTCTGAGGAAATCGTATCAGCTGCTCGGAGAGGAGAAAACGGATTTCCCACCTTTTTCTATATTTATAATCAATCATTTACTATGCTGACCAGAGTTGTGAAAGAGATCTTCTGTTCGTTATTTTTTTAAGAGAAGTTTTTTATGTTTCCTAGAAGTATGTCCTTCCCTTTTTGTTTTGTACAAAATAAATAAATCTGTTGGGAGAAGAAAAAATAAAAAAAAGCAACCCTGACATGTGGATGGAGAGAAATAAAAGAGAAGAGTTGTGAGAGGAAGAAGGTTGTTTTTAAACACAAAACCAACACAAGTGTTTTCACCAGTAACTCGATCTAAAGCCTCCCCTTCTCCTCCCCCCTCTCCTCCCCCCTCTCCTCCCCAAGGTGCATCATTTGACTGGTGGCCTTTTATTCACGCAAGACTTGAATTAGTCCCATTTTTAAGGCTAAAAACCTTGATTCTTTGTTGTAATGTGCAATACTGTTTGTACTGTTTGTAGAAAAGCAGAAAAACAAGAAAAAAAGAGGCATAAATCTTTATTGCAGAATTATTTTCATTGCAAGCATTGTGATTCACTAAAATCATTTTCTACTGTGTATTTACCTACTCTACCTGCTAGTACCTTCCAGTAGTGATGTAGCCTTTGTACTGAGAAATTTTCATTATTTTTTAGAAAGTTTTGGTAAAAAAAAGAAAAGAATTTAAACATATTTTTATTTCATATTTTTCTTTACTCTTATTTCTCAACCATTATGGGGGAGACTTTCATATCTGGTCAATGTCATTATTATTATTTTGTATTTTTACTTGGAATAAATTAAATTTATGATGCTAATTCTTTAAGTTTATTTTTTTCATTTGTTCACTTTTTCTTCTTTTGAAGCTGAAAAAACCTTTGTAATATTGTTACTAAAGTGTCTTGTTTCTTGCTGAGCTTTATGTGTTAACTCGCTGATGTTGCTTACATTAGTGTGAAAATGAACTACAGAGGAAAAAAACTACTTAAAGAAACAGATTGGTGGTTGGTGCTGTAAAAGTGATTTGCAATGTAAACACATGAATGGGCAATAAATAAAAATGGCAGAATGGAGCGTATATGAAGTATGTTGTGATGTGTGTCAGATAAACCCGACCGCACAAATTCAATTTTATTCTCAATATTTGTTTCACCAATAATATAACAAATGTTCAATGCTGGCTTTTCAGTGCTAATTCATTGTTTTATTTAGATGATACATTAAGCTTATGTTAATAGCTGCACCAGACTAGTTTTATAGCTGGGGGGAGGGGAAGGGGGGGACCACTGTCCTTGATTTGAACTGGAATAGAGGAGCTGCTTTTGTATCATATACATGCATTAATACTAGATACTAACTAGCTGGATGATCATTATTATCTCTCGTTGTGTGAGCATAGGTGCAGACAACCTCACCATTGATATAAGATTTATTAAAATCTTACATTGGACCAATTTATCAATGTTTATATTTATTAGATTACCTTTTAAATAATAAATCATGCTGTTGACTAAATTTATTATGTGTATTGCAGCCAGTAATTAAAACACAGGTTATTGTAAGATTACTTATATTTATTAAATGGAAAATGACTATGTGGAAAGGTAATATAATAAGAACATAACCCAATAAGCCTGGATGGACTGGCGACCTGTCCAGGGTGTATCCCGCCTCTCGCCCGTTGACAGCTGGGATAGGCTCCAGTCCCCCCGCAACCCCGCTCTGGGAACAAGCAGAAGAAAATGGATGGATGGATAACCCAATAAGCTAAATCAAACATGTAATACATTTAAAAAAAAGCATTTTGTTCCTTTCTACAGACATTGTGCTAAAATACGCTAAAGACTAATTATTTTATCTGGTGGTAAAACCTAGGATCAATTAATGAGCCATAAGTCACATCATCAGTGGCTCCCCAGACCTCTCTATGCTCTTATGGAGCCCTTGTCTTTGACACTGCTCCAGCTTGGATCTGTAGTCATACCTGTACACAGTGTTTTTAAAACTCCACTGTGGGAACACACAACCCAGGTAAATAGTTTTTCTCATCCATCAAAAATAAATTGTGATCAAATGCAGGCAGCTTTCATTTTTGCACCATCACTTTAATTTAGATACGTTTTTTAATTACATATTTGATCTAAAAAGCATGTGTGCAACTCATGCGCATGTGTTTTAGGCTAGCTTTTTCTCAGTTTATACAGCTGATACACCCTCACCTGCAAATATGACCACTCCTGCTTTCCACAGCTTATTAGTATTATTGGCCAAACTAATCTAAACAAACATGTTTAACAAAACAGTAAAGGAGCAGATTTAAGAGATTTAATCTTTTCTGATGTTACTAAAATAGAAGACAGCATTTTGTTAATTTTAGCGTATTGGGTATTTTGAAGGAAGGTGGGTTAGAACTGTGACAGGATTTAGAATTAAATGACTATTTTAATAAGTTTTGCTGTGAAACTAAATTGAAAACAGAGCCGAGATCTGCTCAGGATTAAAAACGTCTTAGGTTTGCATCTCCTAACCTTCAGTTAAAGTAAATTTAGCTCTACGATGCTCCTAAAACTTTATTTTTCTTTTCTCTGCAGTTCTTAAACATGTCTGATAATTTACCGTTATTTGTCCTCTTTGTCTTTAAATACATTTAAACTTTCTATTACACTATTATTATAACATTTGACATGAATTTCTTCCATTATGGTGCACAACCACACCATCTAGTGGCTAGAACACAAAACAGGCAAGTAGTTGAAATAGTTGTAGAATTTATTAATATTCCACATTAATAAACAAAGAGCAGCAATTGCAGGAATATGTACAAGTTTATAATTCCTTTAAAATACTTGTAACAAGTTTCAGGTACCAGTTTCAGCTTGGCCCCTTTGTGTAGTCTCTGTACCGCTGCTTTTATAGGTTATTTCACAGCACACATGGAGGAGGGGGATACACAGTATCGTCTCTCCAGCCTCGGCTTTAATATGAACCGACTCTCCCGGAGTGGGACATGGAGAACAGGAGCCACCCTGCGGGGGCACAAACTGCTCTCAAGCTCAGCGGTGCTATAAAAAGGTCAGTTTAGTGATGACATCCTACAGCTTCTCGTCACTCAGATTCCCTTTTGTCATACAAAAACATGTCTATATTTAGCAGTGCTGACAGGTGTGGCTGGGTGTAGCAGTGCTTTTAAGACTTTGTGATGTGGGGGGTGGAGTAAAGGGGAAGTGTGAGGAAGTGTCTGAAGAGTTAACGCTGTATATTCTGGTAATGCAAAGTGCAAAGAACAAGGTGGGAAGTGAAAGTACCACCTGCTGCTGTAACTATAAATCATATCTATAGTTATGAGACATGTGCTTGCAATGGAAGAACAACATCACTACACACTGGTAAAGCTGCTGTTTACTACAGAAAATGATGTGAGCCACCTCTGGAGATGCTTGACCTCAACGTTAAATCAAGGGAAGTCTGCAGAGTTAAAAGAAAAAAGGGCAGGTCAATGTTTTCTACACCACTTCTGCAGATCCATCGGTTTCAGAGCAATAAAATATTCACAGAGGTCAGATTTTGGCTGTGTTTAAGATATTGTTGAGACATTTCCTTTTAACTGTCATCCAGTATAAAAGTGTGTGAAAGAACGTTTCAGACTATGACCAGGTCCTGCTTGGCCAGATGAGATGACCATGGGATGGGGTATACAGTGCTACTGCAGGGAGTGCATGAAGCTGTCCAGGTTGTACTCTGTGTCATACTGCTGCTGGTCCCATAACTCTCCCAGGTTGTCCAGCACAGATTTCATGGACGCCTTCCCTGAAGTCGATGATTGCTCGCCTTTGTCACACTTATCGTCCTGAACGGTGTAGAAAAGAGAAAAAGGTTCAATAAGGATGTATATATTCCACATGTATTGCATCTCAACAGGCATGAAAAAAGGTGCACGTTTGTGAATGCAAACTGGATTTTCTTTCCAATAAACAAAATAAAGTGGTGGGTCGAGGCCACGTTTCTGCTTTAGTTTGTCAGAACAATGATCTCCAGAGAGGGAGGTCCTGTACATTTTAAAGCTTAGTAGTTTGTTGGCACTCGTAATTCTTTTACGAACGTTTTAACGTTAGTTAAGTTACAGGCAAACACTGCAGCTTATGAACACAGCTGAACCAATGACACCAAAAGCTACAAATCATGTGATGTTATTCAGCCAGTCACACGTTGATATGCAGACCAGCTGGTCAAAATGAGGTGGGGGCACCAAAAAGCAGATTTTACAGGTTTAAAGCAGTAAAAATGGATGCTCGCTATGCCATTTATTTTATGTGTAACTTTTATATAGTTTATTTTATGTAAATGTTAGGTGTTCATGATAACTTGCGCTCGATTAATTGGTCAGTTCATCATGTAAATGGAAAGTTCACAAGAGCTGAATCTAATTTAACGTCGCCTGCTGGTCCCTCTTACATTAATATCACTTACTGAGATGTGAAACAACCCAAGTTGCTAAAAGTTAAATGTGTGGTAATTTGGCAGCTGCTAGTCTTAAAAGAGCTGACACACATGCACACGCACTTGTGGTGTGCACGAATAACTCGCTTCACTTTTACTGTTAGATGTTTATTTAGTGTTAACGTGATGTAAATAGCCAGACATAGAGGAAGGACAACAGATTATTTATGAACTTGCTCCTCTGTGGTAAAGTTCAGCTACAGGAAATTCACCAGTTTTATTACACCATGCTAATTACCAGAAAGGAAGCTGGTTTTTTATCCACGTCTGTGGACGTGGACCTTTATATCTCAGCATAGTTTGTATTATAACCAGCTTAGTGGCATAGCAGTTCAATGTCAGCATTTTTCCTCTCCTTTCATTTAGTGAAGAGCTGTGCCATCCTAAACGAGGTGTGAATTGGAAAAGCAAGACCATTTAGCAGGTTGTGCTGGGTTATAAGCTTGCTATGCCATTTATTTGATGTATAACTTAGAAATTCATGAGAGTTGCTGCTGTAGGAAATTTTCAGCCAATCTCCATCATTTCCTTTTTTAAAATATTGTGAAACTCCACGCTGTGCCATAGAGCTGGAGCCAATCCCAGCTTACATCGGGCGAGAGAGGTGGTAAGGATTACGGCATGTATGTGTAAAATAGTTAACACAACAGATCCTGGATCAGTCAGGAGAGCTGTAAAAACCACAGCTTTGACAATCATGTGATTGTGTTGTCTGAAGTTGCCATTTCGATCAGAAAACTATCAATCGTTCAGCCTTAGTTTCCATTAAACGTTAATATCAAAATGTCTGAAAGGAGATATTTTTAAATGTACAGTACCAGTCAAAAGTTTGGACACACTTTCTCATTGGATTTATTGGGAAAGTGTATCCACACTGGTAGTGTAGGTTTCCATTATTGGATTTATATTGTGGTATTTAGCTTTTGTGCAAGTGTTGTTTAACCTTTCTTTTGGCCAATGTTTAAATAAATCACAAACCCTAATAATAAACTGCATGCAAGCTGGAACATGGGGATTATTAGCCATGGGCTTTTAATAAAGACCACATAATTAATTACCATGTAAGCAACTTAACTGATAAATAACTTTTGATCCTATAAAACCACCGTTTAATCTCTATGAAAGAGGAGTGTAACCCCACGGTTTCCAGCTCCATCCAAGTCTCACCTTGTCAAGAGAGAAGAGGTTGAGGAGCTGGTCTGTGCCCATGCTCTGCAGGCTGGTGTTCTCCTGGTTGATGACCGTGTTGGCGATGCTCATCTTGAATTTCTGTAGTCCCATTATTTTCTCCTCCAGTGTGCCTCGTGTGATCAGTCTGTACACGTTCACCACCCGTTTCTAAAACAAACAAAACAAAAAAAATAAACAATAAAAGTTAACAGAACATACTGTAAATGTACTTTTATG
The DNA here is from genome assembly GCA_037177535.1 of Pseudomugil gertrudae. Lineage (NCBI taxonomy): Eukaryota > Metazoa > Chordata > Actinopteri > Atheriniformes > Pseudomugilidae > Pseudomugil > Pseudomugil gertrudae. The sequence goes on along the minus strand of JBAMHV010000017.1, from coordinate 5,648,542 downwards.
GATTTTGATTTGAAAAAGTGTGTTTTGCATCACTAGTTTAGACAAAAACGGCTAAAACACATGATCCAAGGAAGAGCTACGGTTTTAGTTCATATAGCCAGAATGAACAGCTACAGAACCTGTTTAAATGTAATCTTATTTACACAGTACATGCAATTTTATCATCTAATAACTATACCTGTCCTATTCTATGAGCACGATCCATGGCCTGCAGGTCCCTCATGGGGTTCCAGTCATGTTCCACAAATACCACAGTATCTGCACCTGTGAGGTTCAAACCCAGACCGCCTACATGGGTGGTCAGCAGCAGCACATCGATGGATGGATCGTTGTTAAACCTGAAGTGAAAGCAGCACTCGATTAGCTGTCAACAGATCAATATCAAACCCTTATAGGGAATCTGAAGGTTACCTGGAGACTATGGAGTGACGCAGGCCGGCTTGCACGCTGCCGTCCAGCCTCAGATAGGTTACTGTTGGCAGTTTGGGTTTTAGCAAGTCGTGCTCCACAATATCCAGCATGCTCTTCAGCTGACAGAAAATGAGCACCCGATGTTGGGCTACCACTGCCTCTGTGCCCCCTTCTGATCCTCCACCACCTCCAAGACCACAATCCAACAGCAGCTGAAAGGCACAAAACAGAAAAAGTCAAAATCTGGCCATAATCAGGCAGACATAAAAAAAAGTGAGCTGACTAAGCGGATTTTCCACTACGGTACCTGTTTGAGAGCAGAGAGCTTTGGTGCATGCTGAATGTCACGCAAGCTTGAGTTTTGACCTGCCAGCTGCTCTGTGATGCGTTTGTACTCTGGATGCTGCGCAGTCAAGACCAAGCTCGGGTGGTTACACAGCTTACGTAGATACTGCAGCGCCTGAAGGGGAGGAAGATATGAAGATAAATATCATGACAAGGTTATAAAAAATAAACATTTTTATGGAGGGAGGAAAAATGAAAGTAAACACACTGCTGTAATGGAAACCTCATGGGGGACACTTAACTAGCACAAGCGCAACAAACATCTGTACCTGGAAGACATGGCCTGTGGCCTTCAGTTTGGGCTTCTCTTCTTCCTCAGAGGTCACAGAGATGCTGTCCTCCACACTGGCCTTGGCTCTTGACTTAGCAAAGTCTTCGTAAAGCTGAACCTGTAAGTAGTACAGAAACAGACCAGTTATTTCACTAAAGCATCTGTATAATAACTAAATACTCCTGTAAAATCTTTGAGCTCTTTCTTTTTCTCTTTTTCAGCAGTCAAGCAGCTGAGTTTTGTAAGAGCTGCAGTAGATTTATAGACTTTTTAGGAAGACCAGAAAGAAGAGCATTACAGTAACTGATCCTACAGGTGATAATAGAATGGATCAGTGTTTGCATCTGCCCGAGAGGGGAACAGTCACACTGGAAATAGTCTTGAGATGAATGAACCCCATCTTTCTTGTTTGTTTTAATGTACGAGCCACTAACTGATCCAATACACAGGTTGTAGTTTTTCCTTTGAAATAATGCAATTATGAATCACAAGTACCTGTAGGGGGCTGAGGTTGCAGTAATAATCCTGAATGATTTTAGGAGGAAGATCCTGAAGTACATCCTCCTTCATTCTCCTCAGAAGGAAGGGTAAGACCTGTCTGTGAAGGGCCTCCATCGCCAGCACACCTAACAAAAAAAATCCTGCATTTATACTGGTCACATTTCTTCAGCACAATAAAAATCACCAAGTGGAGCAGAAAGTAAATGCACATCTGAGCTGATCAGTCACTTACCTGCCTCCTGTTCTCGCGAGGAGCTTTTTGCATCCCGACTGGCCAGGATCGGTTTCCCGTAGCGAGCAGCGAACTGCCGCTCTGTCCCAAGGAAGCCCGGCATGAGGAAGTCAAATAACGACCAGAGCTCCAGGACATTGTTCTAAGGACGGAGAGCCACATCAAATCGGATTCATTGAGCAAACACGAAAAGAGAGAAGTCAAACCTCTGCAACAGCTTCTTTAGGAAGTCTCAGGTGCCTCACCTGTATGGGTGTTCCAGATAAGATGATTCTGAAGTTAGCAGCCAACTGTTTAATTGCTTTGGACAATTTGGTTTTCCCATTCTTGATGACATGACCCTCATCAAGGATACAGTAATTAAATTTGATATTTCTGAAATAAAAGAAAACGGTGAGTTATAAAATGGGATTTCTACAACAAAAACATTCAGATCTGGAGAATACTCACTTAAAAAAGTCAATGTCATTTCGTACAACATCATAAGAAGCTACTATAAGGTTGTGTTTTTTCACATGATGTTGCAACCTGGAAGAAAAACATGAGTCAGAAATGTAAAAAAAACAAAACAAACCTTTATTTTTCTTTTTATGACAAACTGACCAATCCTTACCGCAACCGTTCTGTAGGAGGCCCAGTGTAGTGCAGTGGGTTGAGGTACTCTTTGGTGCAGAACTTTCCCACTTCGTCCACCCAGTGGCCAGTAAGTGTGGGCGGACATACCACCAGCGAGGGCAGGGGGGTGCAGTCTGCATGTTTTGTCTTGGCATATTCCTGTGCCCTGAATAAAGTAAAATAAACCTCAAACCAGAACAAACAACCAATAATCACAAATAAACAGAAAATTGGTGTTCTGCTATAAACCTGGTGTTGCTGGCATTCAGTACAGTTTTCAGTCTTTTGGTTGTTTTTGTAGTTTCGGTAAAATTAGTAACAATGATCATTTCTGCCAACTTTATAAAAAACTAAACAGGACATAACATCATACTGATCCAGTTAAGTTAGGGGGGACAGCTGAGCTGAAAGTCAAATATCATTAAAATCACTGCTGGTACCTGAGGTAGTGATCTCCTGCCAGAATGCAAATGGACTGCAGCGTCTTACCAAGACCCATGTCATCACACAGGATCCCGTGCAGCTTGTATTTATTCAGGAATGACAACCAGTTCACTCCATCCTGCAAAACACCAGACACAATGCTTTTATAATAATTAGAGATTATTTATAGGTTAGGAAGAACAGTATAGAATTTAAAAAGAAAAAAGTTTATACAAATTATCAGGAAAAGACCCCCAAGCTTCTGATGCTCTAGCATCTGTTAGCGTGTTAAAGCAGAACGCCTGCAAACAGCAGCATTTCAGAAACAGGAAGGCTGCTCTGATCCATTAAAAATAAAGATAGTTTGGTAGCTGCAGAGCTGACAAAAGATGGGACGCATTTTTAACATCCCCATGTGATTTTAATCTGAAGCGTCAACAAAAACTGTTTCAGGATCTCTGTCGTATGCCTCTGTGTATGTGAAGACTTTCACTCTCTTGATTCCATCAGAAATATAAATCACATCTAAGGTAAAAAGACTGTCACAGACGGGATTAAGAGTGCAGATAAATGTTAGATGTGGCAACATGATGGTCATCCATCAGATCTAAAAACACTTGACATACCTGCTGGTACTTCCTGAGCTCGGCTTTAATAGGTACAGGAATCTTATAGTTCTCCAACTTTCTGCCGTCTAGCAGCTGCTCCAGGAAGTTGCGCTCTTTGGCTTTCTGGCGAATCAGGTCAGCAGACATTGTCGGGGGGTCTGGTATCCCTGCCTTTTAAGAGAAAAGTAAAATACATGTCAAATACAAATTATTATTGATACATCACTGCTATCTGTGCTCTTGTACCTCTAGTGGTAGAAGGCGGATCAGTGTAGCAAAGCACTGAGTAGCCATGAAACGAATGCTATCACTGGGATCGCTCATTCTGCCCAACACTGGAACTACCAGCAGCACGATGTAGGGAACAATGTCCACATCTAGCTGCTCCATGAGACCTGCAGAGATGTTGGTCAAGGGTAATAATCTGTCCACTGGGCTGTTTGCCCAATGTTTAGGATTAAACAATGAGCAAACGGCACCTTCACAAATAAATTTGTGGTATTTTCCAAATGGTAAGGTAAACCAGGAATGAAGGGGTCATTTAAGGATACAGGCCAAAGCCTCGATGGCACCCTCCTGTTTGGTGCAATCATTAATAGCAGCTAACCAGGGAAGAACACACTCCAGGAATCTGTTCATGGTCTCCAATGTGGCTATCTTGCTGAGCACACCCACACAGCGTGCTGCCATGTGTCGCACCGCTGTGTATGGATGTTGCAGGCAGGTGAACAGATGTAGCAGGTGCTCCAGTAGCTAATAAAAAATACAGGATACATGCTCAATTATCTTTGCACATTTTAAGAATTATAAGAGTGCATGAATGCTGTTTTACCAGTGGTCTGAGTTCAGCAGCCATAGCTCCAGCTATGACTTCAAATACTTGTAGAGAATTAACCAAGTCCTGTGCTGCAGCATCTCCCTTTTCCAAATGAGCCACCCTGTCTAAAAAAACACATTCACAATGATTCATGATGCTGAAATTGCAACAATCAGTACAAATTCAGCTCATTCTCATGAATTATGCACATTACTATTTTGTCCAACTTTGACTAAATGCTGTCTGTAACCAGATTTATCATTTATCAGGAACTTTGCTTTTGTTGTGTCTGATTATAAAGATAAAAACATTTCAGCAAAAACACATTTTCAGGATCTGTTAAAAAATAAAATCCAATAGAACCAAACTTACCAATGCTCTGATTTTCCATTGCTATTGTTTTTAGTGGTCCCACTGTATTTTCCCAGAGGTACGGCAGAGACTCGGTTAGGTCTGCACCAAAGTGCCTGGCAATGGTTGTCAGGGAGAAATCTGCCCCTCGTCTTTGAATAAGAAATGGCTTCTTGCTCTGGAAAAAAGTGTGTGTGTGTGTGTGTGTGGGTCATCGTGTAAAAATACAGTATATACACAAAAAAAAACTCAAATTGAGATGAACTACATAATTGGGTGTGAACTTCCTGTACCTCATCATTATCAGTGCCAATTGTGCTTCCAAGAGAAATCTCTGTTGTCGGTGTCTTTGGGGCTTTGGGGGCAGGACCCCTTTTGCTAGTGATGGCAAATGCTGCCCTCTGGTGGCGGTACAGGGTAATTATACCCCTGGTTTTGTTGACCATGTGATGCACACCATCTTTCTCCAGTCCACCTAACAGCAAAGACACGTAAAACATGCGATCCTTCTTTTAAACAGTCTTAATTTGTGATCCTGAGCAAAACTATGATGAATCTACTCTAAAAACATAAACGACTCAAACCTCTGACATCTTCCTGCGTTGGCGGTACAGGGCAAGCAGATGATGGCGTGACAGCAGAGTCCACGCAGGCTGAGGCACACAGGTTTTTGAGGATTTTGGGGTTGGGGCATGGTGAGCGGCTGGAACACTGCTGCAACAGCTTGGCTATAAATGAGGCAGCATAACCCTGGATCAGGGTGTTTTCCTCCTTTTTGATGGCCTCCATCAGAGGCCTGACGAGTGGGTTGAGTTTGTCAGGAAGTGCTTGCAGGTTGATAACTGCACAAGCCGTGAACATGTGGACACGCAAATGCAGCTGCTGCCAATCTGTGCTGGTCTCCATCACTGTAGATTGAGCTTGTTGCCGCTTACTTTCCAGAGCCAGCCACTGCTTCGAATTCACATTCAGACCTGCTGTAGACTCTGTAAAGATGTTGGTTACCTAGGAAAGAAGCAGGGTCTTCATGGATATGACTGATATGAGATAGAGTTTAAAAAGAAAAGATATTCATTAACCATTTAGGAAAAAAAAAAAAATCACAATTAACATCTCTTAAAGATAAAAGTGAGCAGTTAGTTTTTGGTATACACCCACCATCATAAATTATAGACTTACTAGATCATTGGCTTGATCAATAGTCAAAACGCTACAATTGAGGCGGTCTTGAAGGTCTACATGTACATCAGCTAGTAGCGTAATTAGCTGCTTGCACTCATTCTGCATGCGTGTGAAGGGGATGGCGATCTCATCATAGTACAACTGCTCCGTCAGAATAGCCAGAAGACGAGGCTGCACCATTGACGACACCATCTGACAGTCCTGGGGACGATTAAAAGATCATTTAACCTCCCAATTCAGCAATACTTCATGCTTATTAAAAACATTTTTTCCACTTTGAAACTTTAGCTGAGCTTCACCTTCTGCAACGTGGCCCACTCACACAACACCAGCGCCACTGCAATACGCTGAAGGGCAGATTTTGATTTGAGGTGGAAAAGCAACAGCTGACCCAAAGACTCGGCTGGTCGGATCTCCTGAGAAGCTGCATTGAGCTGAGGGTCACAGATAGACCGACACAGAGCCCCCAGCAACCTGGGTTACAAAAACAGAGATTTACGTCACTGTTAAACATCAAACAGCTAGAAAAAGCCAGAAACTGATCTTAGGAGCAGAAAAATAAATGAGTATTAGCAGTAGCAATAATAATAGTAATAGTAATATAATAATAATAATAATAATAAAAATAACCACAAAAATTTACTTGGCAGCCATGAGTCGGGCACGGACCACAACGTAGTCCCTTGTCACTGGATCGTCTGTCACAGTCTCTGCACCAGCTATATACTCCTGAACCGTTTCTTTCACCTGATTGTTCCCCTGACGTGCCTTTGTACCAGCCTTATCCTGTAGCATTAACAACATTTGACACTTTAGTTAAGAAGAAAAGTTAAAATCATTCAAATGAAAAACTTTGGTCTTCCAACTCTGCATCCAATAAATTCAGTCAATTTGAACTGAATTACAAAGTAAAGCTGTTTCCATTAAACAGCCATGCTCAGTTCACAGGTCATTAAACATGGATCCATTTGAGGAATTAGATTCTACTCTGCATTAACAGTCCCTCTTCCTTACTGTTCAGATTGCCAACACTCATCTTTAGCTCAAACATATAGAAAACAACACACACACACACACACACACAGAGCAAGTTATCCTACCTTGGAGCGGGCCTTAACCTCCAGCAGCATGTTCAGGTCTATAGGAATGTGAGAAGCCTGCATCATGAGACAAAGCCAGGCACCCATCCAGGGACAACTGGCTGCTACAACGTGCTGCTGCGGGGCCTTAGACAGCAGCTCCATCCACACCTGACACAACAACGGTAAGAGTCAAACATGCAGATTCATCCAGTTCATCAAGCTTTGCCTGTCATTTGTCATTTTACTCTGCAGATGGAGTAGCACAGTGGGTCCAAACCTTTTGGATGAGTTCAAGTATTTCCTCATTGCTCTCCAAAATGCAGGACTGAAAGATGTGTCGCAGCATGTCTTGTAAAATTGGATTTATCCAGACAGCACAACTCTATATAGCAAAAAACAACAAAAGGCTCACAAATCAGTACAAATCATACATTTGTTACATAAAAAACTGTTAATAAATTATCTCGTGATAGAATTACCTGATCTGCTTTAGACAGCAGTGTGAAAAGAGTTTCTAATGCTGCTTTTCTTACTGATGATATAGTGTGCCTCAAGAAGGGCCAAACCCGAGGAACCAGGACAGTAAGTGACTGCTGCATGCTGGAGGGAAGGAAGAAAGAATGCCAAATAATTAAAAACCAAGCACCTTAGAAGTTCATCATTTATTTAAGAACAAAAGGAGGACAAGGAAATAAGAAACAGAAGGACAAAATCGTATCATCACCAGTGCTACTACATTTACAAGTACAGTGCATGCATAATTAAAAAGGAGCTGGACCAGCTGTGATCAGTGCTGCTCTACAGAACACCCAGTATCTGGAAAATAGACTTGGTTTATTTTTTTTCATGGTCAATCTCATTTTTCTAGGTCACAACATTAAACAAGGAACTTATGCCGCCATTTTTTTTACATTTTAAAAATGTCAGTAAGAGTATCATTTTTACATACATGACCAGTTTCCAGTCACAAAATATTAAAAAGTGTCAGAGACATCGAGTCCAGCTAAGACCTGTGTGGGGATCCAACTAATGGTTACGCAGCACAGGCACCCATTTAAAATGGTAAATTACATAATGGCATCTCCCGTTAAGTAATAAAGAGAACAACTGATGCATTGTTCACTGCAGGACATTCAAAGACTGACCTGCACTGTCGGACCTGTGGATAGGTTAGCAGTAAAGACAGCAACGTCATAATGCTGTTGGTGGATGCAGTGAGATCGTCCAGGTCCAAAAGAGCATCCCACAGTGTGTTTAGGATAAAAGGAACCTAAGAGATGAGGTTTTTTAACAAAATAAAGACATCCAGGATGAAGACAGCATTTAAAAACAGCTTGGATGAGAAACACAGATAACTTAAAAGAAATGGAAGCTAGATTCTTCAGTCATTTGGAGGAAAACCTCCAAAGAAAGATGAAAAGACTCAGGCATGTTTTCATTGACTGTTTAAAGCTGATAAACTACTGTGCTGTGTCACTAGAGGGTTGAAGTGTAAACTAAATCGCTTGTGGTTGTAATCCAATAAAAGAAAAAGTAGCAACTTTCCAACCTTGTCAGGAAGAAGCTGCACCAAGCCCTCCACCACAGGGATTAGGGCCGAGGCTGCCACAGCCCTGACGTCATCATCTAGGTCCTGTAAGCCCTCGGTGATAGAAGGAAGCACACGATGCAGTAAAACTGCAATCAAGTCCTGAAATACAAGACCAATTCTGAACAGAAATCTTGACATCTTGGTGGGCCTCCTTCAGCCTCAAAACCAGTTTTCACAAGCATATGCTGTGCACATTTCATTTTAGGATAATGCGATAATGTTGTCGTCATAGTAATAAAGAACAGGTTACCTGACGAACAGCCAATGCATATTTGATCCCCAGCAGGCCTCCATGCCGAACCTCCCACTGATCCTCCTTCAGCAGTTTCAGCAGGACATCAACCGTCATAGAAACGCCAGTATTATTCATGTGGCGAAGGGCCACACCAAGGCTCTGGGCACAAGTCTCCCTGACAGGAGCCACCACCTGCCAAAACAGACCCGGATTAATGCAACAAACTTGACATGGGAGCTGAATAGTTTTATTCATGTCCTCATATTCAATACTGTTTGTCTTAATAGTAAAAATATACAATTGTATATTTGTTCTGTTGAAGTCATGCATCTGGATTAAAGAAGCAACTCTACCTCATCAGATACAAAATCTCCAAAGCGGTCCAGAGCAAAGACACAGAGGAGACGGATGACCAGATCCTCGATCCACTCCTGATGTTGTCGCAACATCTAAACCAGACGTCAGGAAGTCTGATGTCATGTCTCACTTAACAAAATGCTTCCAGGAAACCTGACTGAAGGTGACCTACCTGTTCTGCAGTACTTCCTAAAAGTTTTCCACCACCAGCACCATGGGACTTGAGAATTTCTCTAAGACCAGTGCCAGCACCGTGACGAACCTTAAAAAGGGCACATTAAAAGAAAAGTCTTATAAAGTTTACTTAAAAACAGTAGCATAAAAACACTCATTTCCAAGGAGGATGTGGTTTCATTAAGGTTATAATTAGTAAACAAAAAAAGGGACTGGAAGTCATTAAGGAGGTCAATTCTTGCAAAAAATAAAAATCCTGTTTTTACCTCCCATGATGGATTAAAGAGGTCATTGCAGAGCTCCTCACAGAAGCTTTCCAGAGGCCATTCATGCGTCTGAAGATAAGGAAACAAAGTGCCTCTCACATTACTGCAATTCAATAGATTAGCGCTTAAAACCCATTATTTATCAAGTTGATTTAAAAAATTTTCCTTACCGAGAAGGAGGGTCTAAGGACAGGATGTCTGCTTTGTTTAGTGTAGTCATTACTGTGTTTATTGTGT
>JBAMHV010000017.1:5616129-5630015 GCA_037177535.1 Pseudomugil gertrudae | reverse complement strand
TAGGACCATGCTGTTTGTATCCTTCGGCGTTTGTTGCTAAGGAAGTCACGTGATCAGTGACATCAGTCCCTCCTCTTCCATGGTCTCTGGCCATGTGCTCTGCCAATCTTCAAGCATGGCTCACTTTTGTTCTTGGTCCATCCTCTAACTGCATTCTGATCTGGAACCGAGCTGAACTGCAACTTAAAACTTAAACTTAAACTGAAAACTGAGCTGAGGCGCAAGAGTCTGTGTCTTCTCTGTTTTAGAAGACCCGCGGATCCTCCCCTGGAGGTTGAGTCTTATTACAACCAATATGCATGTGTAGGATGGCCTACATCACAGGTTCTCATTTGCTTATCAGAGTTTCAGATGCAGGCTTAACTCCTTAAATATAAGTTTTGTATAAAAACCTTAAACGTAAAGCATATAAGCATCAAACATCAAACCATTAAAATAAAGATACCAGAAATGAGCGAAAACACATAAACAAAAGCAAGATTAAGTCATCCCACCATAAAGCAAGAGTCAATGCAAATTAACATGAGACGTTGATGACAGGATTAAAACCACTGACTCTAGCAGCTGACCGTGTGGTTTGGTCCTCCACTGTAGGGTTCTGCCAGTTGACCAGAAATTATAAAACCAATGTGAGACTATAAAATGAAATTAATCAAATGTTGTGTCCCTGAACCATTTGCTCACATTGGTAAGAAAAAGGGGATCTTCTCCTGAAGTCTCTGTTCTCCTGCTGCAGTCTAGGTGTTAAACCAGCAGGTGGTCTGGTTTGTCCCTTTGTTCTCTGAGACGAAAGGAGACATGTGAGAGTGTTTTCTGGTTGGAATAAACTATCAGTTAAATTCACAAGTCATCAGTTGTCACAGTGAGAAGTTTTGGGATAAGATGGCCAGTTCTTCTGGTAACATAAACTCCAAAGTGTTTGCTTAGGTGAAGGCTCCTCTGTTGTGGGCCTGTTATCTTTGGAGTCATAAATTCTACAAGCAAATGGTTTGTTTCGATGTGGGATCTTTAAAGATGTTGAGTCTGCTACACACATATACAGACATAAACAAAATATAATATCATCTTATGTCCTGTTCATGCAGACTCTCAGAGATACTTAAAAACGCTCAGACTTTTACCATGCTGCATGATGATTACCAAAACATGAACATGATTACGTAGTTTCAGCACACATGTCAAACACGTGGAAGAGATTTTTCTCTGAACAATCAGAAACAACCTGCTGACAAAGGGTTAAAATGTCTGTTATTAATGAAGACGATGCAGTATATCCAAGTTTTACATACTATTATAAACATGATATTTAGATATCAGAGCTTTTTGCTTCCTGTTTACATCATAATGTTAGTCACAAACATTTACAGAGAGGTGTGGGTATAAAATTAGTAATGTCAAACACACAGTAATGTGTGTGTGTTAATATTTAATGAATAATACTTCAAATAACTCAATTACCGCTAATGCATGAAAAGGTGTCAGTACCCTGCAGTCAGTGTGCTGAAGTGATGACTCTCCCAGTGTTCACTGCTGAGAAGACTGGTTAGGAGTCCAGTTTAAGGTTGTTAGACGCCCACTGATCAGCCTTAAACAAAAACAGACACATAATATGTAGCCATGTGTGTTCATATAATTTTACAGCTTCTCAGAGTGATAAGCTTGTACTAAAGAATACAAAAACTAAATTAATATCGTATAAAAAATAAACAAGACAAACAAATGTTTATTATATGAATGAGGAATGTTCAGTATAAAAAAGTTACTTCTGGCAAAGTTATGTTTTGTGTTTAATGATAATTATCTCTGGCTTTATTATACACCATGCACCATGTATGTGCTTCTTTTGTTCCAGCATGGCTTTAAAGACTTTTTTTGGTTTAAGACGTCAAGTTTACCTCCATGACAACTCTGAGGGGGTGAATTTTTTTCTAACTCCCCCATTTTGACGTTATCTGCTACCATTTTAATTCCACTTCCTGTCTACCCATTAACACAGGAGTATACAAAAATAGAAAGAAACCCACACATATGGAGATTGCCAGAAAGATGAGCTGTAATGGTGCACAAAAGTGGAGCACATTTACCATGCAGGGTAACATTTATTGTAAAGCTCATCTTTATATTCTTGATTTGTTGTACTCTGGCCAATACAGCTGGATTTGAGGAGAATACAAACAGCAGGCCTACTCTGTCAAAAGTATGATTAACAAGTTCCAGTAGCTTGCAAACTGGCAACTGTGTGTGCATCAAGAAGGCATCACAGCAGACTTTTTAGACAAGAAAATCTAGTCTGATGCCTGTCCCATCTTTACAGGCTACGATACGATTATGAGGCTAAGAAGCTTTAACTTAACAGATGTCTCTCTTAAGATTGGATCCCAGCAGGATCAACTGGAGATGGAGAGATTTTTTTATATAAATAAAAATGTAGATAAAGTGATTAAAATAGAGACTTGGCTCCTTAGTCTAATGATAACTAGCCTGCACATTTTCTTGACTTTGCTGCAGAGATTTAGTCCAGGACAACTTTGAAAAAAAAAAGGTGAATACAAATATGAATACACACTGTCGTCTTGTGGTGATTAGAGGGAAAAATGGTCTGAGCTGACAATGCCAACTGGACTGTTTCACCTCAGTAAGGTAAATGGCTACAGGTCCAATAAACCAGTGAAACACAATGATGTAACCTGGTAGCTGTATCACACCTTTGTCTTTATCTTTTGTGTGGTTTGCTGTGGGAGTGTTGGTGTGGTGAATCAGGTGATTCCACTTAGCTTGGAGAATTTCTGCTCTATATAAGCAGCACACACTTAATTCTGTTTTTCCATTTTATGATATGGAGGCTTTAGATCTCTCTGTGAAGACCCAACTCATTCCACCTGTGTACAACTGTGTATAACTGTAATAGGCGGGTCCTACGGAGACTTCACTGTACAATTATGATGTGTATACTTGCACACGTGACAAATAAACCCTCTTTGACTTTGACTTACTTCTCCATTTATGTGGTTTAAATTGCATAACCCTTTACCACAAATGACATATGAAAGAAATATATGCTACCACGAGAGGATGTATTGTATAAATTAGATTGTGTAGGGTGATAAAACTCGCTGAATGGCTTCACCAGCCTGAGCCCACCTACTGATCTGGCAGACTTGTAGTGTGCCAGATTGTGAGGGGGAAAGGGAACCGTAAAGACCAAGAACACTCCTCATCACTAGCTTCATCAGTACGCTTCCTCCTCAAACAGGAAGCCTTCGCCTGTGTACAAGCCCTAATAGGAAATGCTATTTTAGTAGGTCTGTTAACATTATGACAATAAAGAATCAGGATTACATCAGAGGGTAACTCAGAGGTCTTTGCTCCAACATGATCACATTGTGCAAAAGGGAACAAACAGCTTGTGATCTTGTCAGAGGTAACAGAGAAAAGCATCCGGTCCATAATAGTTTGTATTTAGCTTATCAATTTTTCTTAATGTGCAAGTGAGGAAAACCTACATTGTCATATGTACAAGTGGACAAGTGCTTTCAAGGGGGAAAATAAATGACTTTCCTCTTAAAAATCTAATTATGTAAATGATTTAAGAGCATTAAGAGATGCAAACTTCAAATTACTCAGTCCAGAGTGTGACATGGGAAAGATTATTTAATAGCAAGCATGAGAGAATACCTAAGAAGCCTGAAGCTGAAGGGAAGGGAAAAAAAACAACAAAATTGTTGCATATACTGTCCCCTGCAGGATGTGCGGTGCTCTGTTCATTCAAATAAACTAAAGGCAACAATTTGTGTCAAAACAATGACACAAATTGACTGCTATTTTCGGGATCACTGAGTTTAGTGGCTCCTCGTTCACTGCATTTGATCTATCTGCAGATGGAAAGTCAAGTACACTGAACACGGAGGGAAAAAGGACTGATTTAAAAAAATGCTTTCATGTCTTAATTGGGACTTATGTTATACTAAACACTTTCAATGGGTGTTTATAATCTGCAGAGGTTATTTTTATGAATAGGTATTGTATAATATACAAGAAGCATACTGAGTTGTTTTTAGATGCAATTTTCAGATTTCTAAGATGTTCTTGGTGTCCTGCCCCTTATAGGCAATCATATCATATGTAGAGCACCATAACACTATACAATACGCCTGGAAATATGTTTGGTAGATTCATGAAACGGACAAACTACCAGTGGCCTTAAAGGAAGCTGCATAAAGATAACTGTCTCTTCTCTCCTCTGCCATCAGGCCAGCGCTTCCGCTGCCTAAAGACTAATACTGAGAGGTTAAAGAAGAGTTTCTTCCCCCAGGCAGTCCGCCGGCTTAATCATGAACACTGAATAAAAACAAAAGCCACTACCGAACTATATTATATTGCACATGTAAATAAGGATACGAATATACAATATACACAAGTATGCTGCTATTTTTATTTTATTTTTTATCATCATCTAATTTAAAATCCCAACATCCTTCCATTTTGTTCTTTTTTATTCTATTTTTTTTATTCTATTTCATAAATATTAAGACTTCTTCTCCTAATGTTAAAGGATGCAGGTACAAAAATACATTTCACTGTACAATTATGCTGTATATAATTGCTCATGTGACAAATAAAACCCTCTTTGACTTTGACAAGATCATGGCAGACATGGGTTGAAGTGAAGTCTCCACAATGATTTTTAATGCATCTGAGCTCAAAACCATCAACAGGAAAGCAAATTCTTTAAGTTAAATCAGCTGTAATCCAGAATAACATGAGAAAGGCTTTCCCGATGAAGCTGATGAAAAGATGGTTCTCTTATTGTAGCAACTGGGAGACATTGCTATTGATAGTGGGGAGCTTTGTAACTTCATGCTCTTCATAATGCATCTGTAATCCACATGGATGGATAAAAGACATTTCGCTGGAAAAGTTCACTTCTGTTACAAGAACAAGTGATTTCACCTTCCATGTTATAGCAATCAAAAGCATTTGCTACAAACCTTCAGGAGGGACTAAGCTTTGAGGTGAGATCTTTTACTGTCCCAGATGCTTTAGAAAAATCATTAAACTGATCAGAAGGATAAATGAAAAGTTACAGGAGACAAATCAGTTCTCCATATTTGAAAACATATGACTTGTTTTACTGTTATTAATATCTTTCCTCTTGAGTAGGCAAGGCGAGTTTATTTGTATAGCACCTTTCATGTACAGGACAATTCAAAGTGCTTTACATTTAAACAGTAAAAGCATTACAGATGTAAAAGAGAATAAAAACAGCAAAAATCACAATAAAATCATAACCTAAATAAAAGTCATTAAAAGCAGATCTTATAAAGTTATTGTACAGATTAATTCATAGACGCATGAAAAAAAGAAATGTTTTCAACCTGGATTTAAAATGTCTGTTGGTGAAAGTTTAATCTCCACCTGCAGTTTGTTCCACATGTTTGTAGCATAACAGCTAAACGCTGCTTCTCTGTTTAATCTGGACTCTGATCTGGACCAGCTGACCTGCGTCTTTGGATCTCTGAGCTCTGCTTGGTCTCTGAACATATAACAGATGTATTCTGGGCCTAAACTGTTTTGGGATTTATAAACAACGTTTCCATTAATGTGAGAGAAAGGCCTCAAAACTCAACATCAGCACATTTAGAAGTGACAAGTAGTTTGTTCATCCCCTGAAATTTTGATAAGCATGTGGACACATAAACTCATTAAATCCAACTTTTTCTAAATGGGATTGTTCACAAATCTGTTACAGTAAATCCAAGATAGAAACACAAAGAGCGACTGCAGCAGATCAGTCGGTTCTCGAATGTCTTGCACACAGTGAGTTTCATCTGTGCAGCTTCGTTTTGAAAGCTCTTCATTATTTGACCAAAGTTTAATCACTGGTTTGAGTCCTGATATGTCAGTTTGCATTTTTTCTTCATCATTTCCTAACCATTTAACACGGCAGTTCAACCTCCCTCAGACTTCTGAATATTTTCTGTCATATCAGATCACACGATCTAAATGCTCCTTTTATGTTATTGTTACCTTAGCTTGACTTTGTGCCACTAAAAAGGACCTATTCTACATCATCCCTCACGTCTTTCACTTTTAAACCTAGGTTGTCATGGAAACCCTCCAACCATTTCAGTCATATTAACCTCAGTGAAGCAGAGCGGTGAAACAAAAATCATACAAAAAACTCTGATATCAAAGTAAAATCTAAACAATCTCCTTTATTTCTCCAAATCATTGATGGTTGTAAATATCTTTCTGCTCAAGTCCAAATCAGATGGGCTACTCCTCTTCAATGCACATCATGTGACTGGTCAGGTGATGGGACAGGTCCTCCATTCATATTAGTACATTTGTTGTTTCTGGCTACCAGCATGAGCCCAAACAGACCCGAAATCCTGCCTGGATAAAGGAGGAGGAAGTCTCTTAAAACTAGATTCAAGAATTTGACTTTTTATACTCATAATGATGCTGTCAGAGCACACATTGTAATTAAGATGACACTTATCACATCCACTTTGGAAGTTTACTATAAAGCAAATAAACATGTTTCTTACAACACCCACATATTGCTATGTGGCTTCTCACTCAGACAGAGATTAAACAACTTATTATTGACAGCAAATCCTGGTATCATCAGAACATCGTAATGGGAATCAGTTTCAGACATTGTGAATGTATTCTGAACATCCTGGGCCTCATGCATCTTTATTTGCAAGGCTGCCAGGTTTCACTACAACTCCACTGTTGTGGTGAACTCTCTCAGACGACTGTAACAGTTTTTACATAAAGTTGTGCTTGCAGTAAGTTAATGCACTGATGGAGTAGGAGGGCAGGTGAGTATTTACAGATTTATTTAGGTGGTTCAGGCAGCTTCGGTGAGGTGCTTGCAGGTTATAGGAAGTTGATCCTGCAAACAGCTTTTTATAAAGACAGACTTCCAATAAATGGTGAGAGCAATACACAGGGGTACGGTAATAAGAGAAAGGGAATGGAAATAAAAGCAGAGAAACTAAAAGGAAACACCAATAAAAACCAGAGAGAAGAAATAAATTCAGAAAGGATATTAAACTGTGGGAATCGTGACCTTCACCTCCATAAGAAATCACGTGTTAGAAATCTGATTAACACATTTTTACATCTTCATAAAATGATTTTTATTTGCTGCAAGACAAAAGCTTAATCAGTTATCAAAGCTATGGTTAAAAAAATCTTTAAATTCTGTAATGGAGTTTGTTTAGTCTCAGACGAGTGAGGTCAGAGTTGCCATATTTTCTATTTCTCATGTCAGAAACACTGATCCTGTCAGGTCGCGTAAAGATGCTTTCTGTATTTGCTATGACATAAGAAGTTTAGATAAAACACCTGAAAGTACTCAAACCGGCTCTTAAAAACAGGATTTTACTGTAGTAGATTGAAGCTCGTTGTCTGTGTGGTCAGATTGGGGAGACATTCTTCTCCATAACACCAGTAAGATAGTGATGCAAACTAAATGCCATCTGGTTCATCTGTATTTATACAAACATTTTTATCATTAATTCAAGTATTTTTAGGGTTAATTAGATTATTTAAAATCACATTAAGGATGTCAACATCTATGAAGTAAGGTCATTTTCATCTGGACATGGAAAACACAGAGGACTTATTCTCACTGTCTCCCCTCACCTTGCACTCGTTACACTTCGAGAGCTGTCATCTGCAAAAATAGTCTGGTAACTGCAGTTGGGGGTGTATCAATGACAGACAAGAAGATGAATATGTGGATTTAAAGGAAAAAGGAATAAGCTACATGCCACTTTCATTCTTAGAGAAGGGCCTGGAAACAGAGATGGTGGAGCAGTGATGTCTGGATATTTCCTTGCCCAGCAGATCGGACAAGAAATGATGCACCAAAGAGAGCAAACTCCATTTCTTAATGAAACAACAGGTCATGCAACGAGATGCAAAATCTGTCGTGTGTGCAGGAGAATTTTCTTTGCAATATATTCAGGTTGCAGTAAGATACTGAGTCAATGTTAAAAGTGAAGAAGCTGATAAACAATGTGCTGGAGCCCCCTGACACAAAGACAAATAGTGCAAGTTTCTAAACATAATGGATACATCGCATGTTTTCTATGCAGCAGAGAGAACAAACATACATAAAAAATGTTATACAGAGGCCTCTGCACTTCCAATGTGTCATAAAGGTGCAGGAGGCCATTGCAGTGCACAGCAATAGCTGTTCCAGGTGAAGGAGAGGAGATGGCGGCAGAAAGGGAGCCTCTGTAAGATCAGATCAGGGACAACAAATAAAAATGAGCCTTTTGGCTATTTCTGGCAGTTTTAAAAGTGTCCTTTTGTTTTTGTATGCTCTGTCCCAGTTACATGTCCCAGACCAGTTACTAGTTGCATCCACCCAAGATGCCAAACAGGAAAAGCTTTCTGTGGGGTTTGCAGAAACCTCACAAATCTGAGAACAGTGGACAAGCCTAAATAAAACAAAACAGTTATAAACAGTTTATCTAGAAGTGATTCTCTTACATAATAGAAAAAAACACACAGGATCAGAGAGATACAGCAGACCCTTCAGCCACCTGCTGTGCACAGAGGCCTCCATGAAGTGCATCCGCCAAGGACAGAAAGGAAACGAGGAGAAAAGGCTTTGGTGTGTCAACAGGTCTTATGGAGCATTGATGCCTTTGCATTTAAATTGAACCGTTTCCTTTTTTACCTGCTAATATTTAAAGAAATCAGGGCTGGCTCTAAACTTTTGCAAAGCCCAATGAAATGCAATAAATCTTTGCATTTACCAGCACGTAATTCGGCAGCTATTCACAGACACATACAGCATAACCAGAGTTCTCAGGGAAATGGGTGAAAAAGAAATAAAAACAGATGACTCAAACAGCCACCATCATATTCCATTTTAAACATACAGAATCAGAGCGACAGTCTCATCAACACAGGTTTATATTTTATTTAAAATAACCACAGATGTGGGCTGCACTGACACAAATCCTCTGTTTAAAGCAGCAGTCATACTCCCTGCCTATATTGTGCATAGCAACATCTAGAGGGGTAACACTTCGTTTTTTCAAACGACATTTCCCAAAATAACTTAAAAAAGGTTCGGAAAGAAAAACAAAAACAAAAAGCAAGACACACACAAACTATTTTTCAACCACATATGGACATAAATTTCTCTTTGTTACTGCCTTTTTAACTTAGTGTAACGATAGTCACAATGACTCGGCAAAACGTGCTCGTGCATTAAATACTTCAGATATACTTTAGCTTAAATAAATGCTTTAGCATGGCAACTTTGGTCTGAAGCGAATTTACACAGAAACACTAGAAGAGACGGGTGCAAATGGTGCCTCTGAGCACTACACAACTACATTCATACCAAATATCTCGGAAAAAAAAGTCTTCATGCAGAGGACAGAAAACAACAACAAAGTAGGTATATTGCACAACGCGCACAGCTTATGCTCCAAAGTGCTGCACTGACCTCAATGAGTCTCTTTAAATTAAAAACGTGTTCTTTCCCCTCCTACACTGCAATTCTGTAACGTTAATGAGAAACGCACCGACGTATCTTATCTCCTCACCAAAAAGAGCCCTATCTGTCAAAGCACGGAGCAGCACAGGAGTAGTGCATGCTAACTTGGTAAGGCCTGTTGGGAATGTTAGACTTTGGATCCAGCGAGGTGGGGATGGCTTGGGTGCTGCTATGCTGGGAGCCATTGGGAGCTGAGAGGCTGGAGGTGGGGTGGCTGAGGTAGGAAGCAGGCCTGTAGTTAGGGGCTAATCCAGACTGCTGGCCCTGATGGGGGTACTGCATGCTGGGCAGGTGCAGGTACTGCGCCACAGTAGCTGGATGACCTGAACTGTGGAACACCGTCTGGCCCTGCTGGTGTTGGCTGGGCTGCTGGCACTTTTGCATGTTGGCCTCTTTGACATCACTGTCATGTGCACTGGGATGAAAAAAGACAAAGACACTGTTAATTAGTGAAAAGAGCCTATACTATACTGCGTCTGAGTTGTGCCATGGTGATTGTGTATCATCTGTAACTGAAAGTTACTGCAAGTAACATTTAACAAATGCTTCTTGAACAAGCATGCATAAGCGTAGCAACATGCGGATACACACATAAGTAGTTTCTCTGCACAGGTGACCAGGTTCTCCCATGTGTAGCTAGTGAGGCGCTGTAGTCGGGGGGGCCAGGTAGGGGACAAGTTTAGGATGAGGCGTGAAGTGGCCACACAGGCCGCAGCCACCATGGAGGGTGCAAAGCACAAAAACACATGATCTAAAGAAAAAACAACAACAAAGTAATTAGTTGAATTTGCAGAATTAGGAGCTCATATTTGTTAGAATCAGAATCTATTCCAGTCAATCAAGTTTCTATTTAACGTCGCACCCTTATCCTTACAGCAAGTTTTTGAAGTGATTTTGCCCGAATTTCTTTGCAGGGTATTAGAATATCCTTCCTGAGCTGCAGTATGGATAGAAACTGACTCCCACCCTCACATATCGTCTGCTTACAGATGCTAAATAGGTTCTCATTTGGGTTGAGGTCATGGGAAGATGGGACCGGGGGCACACCACGAGTGATGCAGCCAATTATGCAGACGTTTTCCTTGCACTGCCATGCATGAAGATTTTATTTTACCTGAAACCCTACATACTGTTGACACATAGTGGCCTTCCATCCACGGCCCTCATCAATGAGTATGCATTTCTGAGCCATTGTATGCTACACTCTTGATGTTTTCCAGATTTCAGAGGCACCAGCAGATTCAAATACCTGTTTGGTGCTTTTTAGCAGCCGATTTGTCCTGAAGAAATCATCCTCATGATCAGACTCAGTCACAGATCTCTGAATGGTACGAAGATCACGCTCAAGTTTCCTGACATAGCTAAGGTTTTCATATCTTGTCCAACGCATTCAGCGATTTCACACTTTTCAGCCACAGAAAGGTCTCTTTTCTTTTCTACGTTGCTTGAAATGAATGAACTAATAATGTGGACCATTGCTCTTCAGTAGTTTTTCATTTATTAAGCTCACCTGGAAAACTAATTACCACAGATGTCTGAGATTAATTTCAGTGATCCAAACAGAACTGACACACAGAATCAACCATTAATAAAATTGGAAAAAAACAAAAACAAAAATGTTTTTGGACAAGGTTAAATTTGCATAATTACTCAGAACACAGTTTAGTTCATTAGCTGTCTGGTGTACTGAATGTGGTCTCTCTTTACAATCACTTTCTGACTCTTCAGCTGAATACTGCCTTTTTTATTTGTCCAGTGCTGAAGTGATGCATTCACCGTGCCAACAGTAAAGTACTGTTCTACATTGCTTCCTTATCAACAGGTGAAGCAGGGAGTAGACGGCTGAATCTGAAGGCCCAAGATTGCTTCTTTTTTTATACTTCCTTTATCACGCTACTGAAATATCCTTTCATGCCCCGAATGTGTTTGGCTATTATAGTTGCTTCATAATGATGAGGTACTAAAATACAAAAGCTTGGCTATTTTCCACATTGCCATGGCAACTTGGTCTGTAACTTTTTCTGTGGCAGGTTTTGGTAAATTTACAAGACTAAAAAAATGGGATGTTTTGGAGCTACTTCAGGTGAACACTGCAGGTTCCTGAGATAATTAGAAGTAAAATGGGATTAAAGAACATGTTTACTTCACTTTTTGACCATCCAAAGGCAGAGCAGTAGGCACAGTTACTGTATTAGGTATAGTACATACAAAGAATAACAATGCTGTGATATACTGTTTGTCAGCCAGTTTTAACTGCATGGAGAGAAACATTAAGGTGAACTTATGAAGAGTTAACACAAGGTGGACTTAGTTGTTCTCCACATAAAGCCAAACTTGTCTTAAAGTACAACAGGACCATTAGGCATTGACTCCAACAGCTTAACATTGAAATGTGCAAATGTTCAGCATAAAATACTAAATCAGTTCTGAGTGTTTCCTTCACTGACTTATTATATGTAGCATCTGTATATAGTGTACATTGTAAAACTGAAACATGAATTTATATATAAATATCAATGCAACTTCAACTAATCTTTTATGTATCCTGCATCGTAAGCTTGTTGAACCAGTGTTGGAGCCAATGGAGGGATTCATCCATGAGATAATAATAATTCAAATATTGCAATAGCGATACACTGGCAGATTTTGAACGTGCACTGCCTCTGATTCAACAAAGAAACGTGAGAGGACATTAACAGAGAAGGACGTAGAAAGAATTAGAAAAAGAGAGAGTATGAGCGAGGACAAACATTAACAGTACAGGTAGGATGATCTTGACCAAGATTTAGCTGTAAGGATAAACGGGAAACATAAATAATACAAACCCTGAACATAAAATGCAACGTACCTTGCAATGACACCTCCAGAAAGTAATCAGCATACTTTGCCATGTACAGTTTAGTCTTCTCCAGGCTGGTCATAGGCCAGCCATCATGCAGATCTCCTTCATGAACAGCAATAGACAGGTAATATTCTATGAAATGAGCAGCTGTTGGGAGGTACAGGTTCCACTGGAAGGTTTCCAGAAGCAGCAGCTCCATGTGCAGTAAACCCTGCTTGGTGAGCACCAGGTTCATGGAGCTCATGCAGGTCAGGCTGTTCAGGGTTTCCAGCTTTGGCACGCGATCCTCCCGCTCCTCAAATTTACCTACAGAGAAGAATAATTAGATCTGTAACATCTGTGTAGGCAAAGCTTTTGGGGTACGAGATCAAGAGCACGCTTACTTGCTAAAAGAAGACAAGAGAGTGAAACCATGTGAAGCTGCTGCATGGTGACGTCATAACGGTCCATGAAAAGGTCCAGCAGGTAGACAGCCAGGTGTCTGGCTGCAGGGCAAAGCCTGAAGCGGTTGCTGATGATGGCTATGAGGTCTGCAAAGTATCGTCTCAGGTTGAGCTGAGGGGACTGACCTTTGTACGAAGGCAGCTTGAGTTCCTGTTAGACAACATGTTGCACACTGATGTTATGAAGTCATCAGATCATATAACCCTACACTTCCTATTCCCATCAATATATAAAAACCTACAAATGCATAGCATAGAATGTCAACACAGACATGGGACACTTCCATGGTGGAAATATTGTATCTGTTGTGTTAACTAAAGCATAAATGACAATGTTGCACTCACTTTGTATCGCAGCGCCTGGTATATATCTGCAGCAAGTTGTCCTTTCCACCATTGGTCCTCTAGCTCCATTTAATACTGTGCTTTGGAAAACCCTGAAATGCAAAACATTGGTAAAGGCAACACGGAGATGTCTTCATTTTAAAAGCTAAATTGCGAAAAAGCCACATAACTGATCAGTGAAACTGAAGGTAACTGTGCGTCATTAGATAAAGTACTATTTATCATTTTACTACTGTTTCATGTGTGGTGACTCACCAAATGAGCACATGTGGTGAATATTATAGGTAGTTTAGAGGTAATCTTCAGCTTAAACTAGTTAGCGAAGCTGCAGTGCTTTACTGGCTCATCAAACTCTACAGATGCATTCACATGCAGATGCTGCTCGGAAATAGATTCCCTGCGTTAAAGCAATCAGCTGAATCCAGGCCGAGCATGGGCAGGAGAACAGAAAACTAACATATCGTTTAAGCTGAATTGACTTGAATAAAGTCGTATGAATATTTAGTCCCCGGAGAGATATTCCATCAGGTTCCAGGTTGGAAGTTGGAGAGTTTTTGATTGACACATGAAAGCATCATTCCACTGTGCACAGGACGCAGCCAATTACAAGTAAGTATGACAACAGTCATCATCCAATCAGCGCACAGATTGAACAGCTTTGGTCTGGATTATACTTTTTTAATTATGTACAGTCCGATTGGCGACTGTCTTTATATATATA